>QEPC01015544.1:534370-557324 GCA_003113815.1 Sphenodon punctatus
CTGCCCTCCTTGGGGCACTAGGGATGGCAACTAGAAAGACCCTTGCTGGCAAGTGAAAATCCTGCCCTCCTTGGGGTGCTAGGGGATGCTAGGGATGGCAAATGGAGAGACCCTGGCTGGCACGTGCAAATCCTGCCCTTCTTTGGGTTCTAGGGATGGCAACTGGAAAGACCCTGGCTGGCACATGCAAATCCTGCCCTTATTTGGGGGTGCTAGGTAGGGATGGCAACTCAAGAGTGGAGACCCTTGCTAGGGATGGCTGGCAGGCACCTGTTTGGGTGGGGGTGCTGCTTGTGCTCGTGCCTGACTGCTGGAGGAGCCCCCCATACTACAGTACACTACAGACATCCGCTGCCACCCGCTGATCCCCACGGTTTGTGCCTGATAGATGCCCACCACCCACGCACCCACCTGCATGCCAGTGAGCTTGCTCTAACGGATAGAACCTTTCTTGTCCTCAAAGTAAAAAAAAAAGTTTACAAACCTAGCAGCACCTCCTGTGCTCACTTGCTCCTCCACCACCGGCTCCGGGACCACCACCAACGAAGGTCCAGGGGCTGGGGCAGCAGCCTCTTCCGCCTCCTCCTCCTCCTCCACCAGCGGTTCTGGGAGCACCACACTGGACCCCCAGCATTTAATTAGGACAACAGTCTTCTTCATTTTTTTTTAAACAACAGACACTCCAACAGTCATCCACCAACACTCACCAACCAGCCAAAACAACAGAGCCAAACCAAACACATAAACAGCCAAAACACAAGAACCGAACAGCCAGCCAGCCAGTCAGCCACACACACACGCTCTCTCCCCACACAAGCTCTGCAAACACTCGAATTTCTGGTTTCCGGCACGATCACGGGATCTCACGATACCGTTTTCCGAATGCCTGAACCAAACCGAACGCAACTGAACCAAACGACCGAACCCAAACTCAACGACCGAACCAAACGACCAGACCGAACCACTGAACGTGAACAGCGATCTGTTCGCACATCCCTAAAAATAGGCCATTGCCTATGTTTGAGGCTGGGCTGAGGAAAAGAAAGTTCTTTTAAAAAACAAACTTAAGAAAGAACTCAATCACACTCATATAGTATCCCCTTACACTTGGGGTAGGGCTGTGTGCAAGGTGGAAAAATGACCGCTTCCTCACATTACCCAGAAAGGGCGGAGGGAGACTTCTGTGAGGGTAATCGCGGCTGCATTCTCATGGGAATTAGTGCAAATAAGAATGCACTATTCTGCTTTCCTGCCACGAGAACACCTGTGATTATTAAATCTACATTGGCGGACCTGGTCATGCACAAGTGTTCTCGTGGCAGAAAAGTGCATCCCTATGTGTGCTAATTCCTGTGAGAATGCAGCTGCGATCACCTTCATGGAAGTGCCCCCCCAGGTAACATGAGAAAGTGGCCTATGCTACCAAAAGCATGACATCTGGTCAAGCCAACTTTTTTCAAGGGAACTCTGCCAGGTCTTCTTCTCTGTTAATTTGCCTTGCCCTGGGGGTGGCCCTACCCCAACACACTGGTCCAGGCTTGTCTCTTCCTCGTCATCACCTAAGTAGGCAGTTCTTTGGGGGCAAACCAGAACCACCCACTCCCTTGATGAGCTTCTTCAATCACCATGACAGCACCGTGCTTGCAGAACTTTCCTCTCTGCCCCACTTGATGCATCAAATCTCAGTTCTTTAGTCTGAGCTGTTTAGCTCACCCTCTGAGCAGCTCACCCTCTGAGCTTTTCTCAGCCACCTGGAGGCAGCGATTGACTTCAGCTCTATATTCTCTGGTGGGTTGTTAGCAGCAGCAGTTCCCTCTGCTGGGCCTCCTCAGGCACACCGTAGACAGCCAGTCATGTCTCTTCCTCTCTCGATGCTGGGTTTGCATAGCAGATTCCCATTTCTGACTGCCCTATAGTGAGGGACTAGTAGGATTGCCAACTCTTGCAGTTTGTCCCAGACACTCCCATAGGCCAAAATGTGGCATAGACCAAAAGTGACAACCCTAGGTACTTTACAGAGAATTATGAAAATATAACCCATGCTATTTTCAGTTTCTTTTAAATCAGCAGCACTCAGAAATTAAAGCTACAGACACATGTACTTTTGCAAGCAGAGGGCGAGGCAGCTACCCCTCCCCCCTTTTCTGTCTCCAGCTAGTCTGAACCTCGAGACCCTCTGAGCATGCTCAGTTACTGGGTTTTTTAAGTCAGTTCACCCAGGCCCAGAAGAACAACTACACAAGAGGAAAGGTGAAGGCCTAGACCCTGAGGCTGGGGCTCACACGCTTGTTTTGACTGGTTGCAAGACCTTGCAGACTCAGAAGAGAAGATTTTGTTCTCCTTTGTCTCCTTACAGCTGTCCATGTTGAAGAACAAATTTGAATTGTTTGGTCCTTTTCTTATAATTGTGTTTGAGAAAATGCTTGCTATATTTCCACAGTGATCAGAGTGCATTCAAATTCCTGAGGGATATTATTATCGCCAGCTTTGTTACATACATACATATATAGTGATTTTTAAATTATTTTTTATTTATTTATTTTTAAAGCTTGATCTCCTTTAGTATAGTGTATTGTCTTTCTTCCTTACTGGAGCAACTCAGGTGTGGTTGGCCTTAGCAATATAAATCTGCAGATCCATTTTTTGTGCTTTCCACTGCAGATGGGAGTTCTGCTGTCAGAACAGACTGAACCCACTCCCTGTTCCTGCAGAAACTTGAACCTTAGCAAGTGCTTGTGTAACCAGGTTTAGTGGGTTATAAAGAGACAAACTGTTTTAGTAAAACAGAACAGCCACCCATCTATATACTGCTGAGCTTCTTCAGTGAGAAACACTCACCAAGTAGATGTCCCAAGCTCTGTACCTTGCATTCAAGAACTTTAAATGTGTCTTAAAGACAATCAACACCAGAAAAGCACTTGTACTCTCTGGGAACTGGACCATGTACCAGCGCTTTAGTGCTGACTCACAGTTATACAACAGGCTATCAATAGTGGGCAAACACCTTATCCTAAATATAGCATACTGAATGTATCAGTATAACCAAAGTTACAGATGAGCATCTCCTGACTGTGAACACTGGTTAAAGTTTGGTTTACCTGTGCCACTTTGTTCAGGTTATGGAGATATCACTGCATTCCTTGCATATATAGAGGAAATTTATTAGCAATTAAGTTTCCCCACACTCTTACTATCCCTATTGATTTTGGTCCTGTACTGTTTTGATTACCTGTTCCAAATCTCTGATAACTGATAGCTTACTTCCCCAGAAAAACAGGAACATGTGGAAGTAAGGGTATCTTTTCAATAAATACTACTTCAGCACCTTGGGGACTTGCATCCTACTCTTTTTAAAACAAAAAAACTTTAGATTGGTAGACAAAAATAATATTCAGTCTGTTGCCTTTATATCAAGGTCCACAAACTATGGGTTGTATTGCTAAAAGGGATACACATTATGGGTGTGAGCTCACAATCCAAACTGGTATTGGATCGATTTTGCATACCTTTGTTGCTTTCTGGAATTGAGGAATTACATGTAAGTCTCAAAATGGGACCATACTGGCAAAAAGTTTAGGAACCACTGTTATAGATAATGTAAGTTAAGGTGTACAAGTCTATTTACACATACAAATATTTATAGGATTAAGCCTTAGATTTACTAGACTGACTTCTCCAATCTGAGTTTTACTTTATTAGTAGACCAGAACAGAAAAAACTATTTCCCAACAAAATGTGAAGATGGTAGTTTTGATCTATATCTGCTGTAATCTCACAATTATCTTCCAATTTGTTTGGCTAAACCTGGATTCCAAAAAGGCTACTGTTACCTTGTACAAGTAAAATATATGCAGATAGCTGGAACCAAAAACACACAAATGTATGCTCACACAGCAGTTCTGGAGCTAGAAGGAGAATCATTAAGAACTGGGAATTGGCTATCCACTGTATGGAAAGGTTGGGTTCTTACTGTATTTCCATATTCACAGCATGATTCTAATGTTGCCTACAGCAGAGTTGAAATAAGTACACAGAAGAACAGGTAGGCACCCACTGACTTCCTAGTACCCAAATCAAACATTTCGGGTACTTGTCAGTACCCAAAGCAGTTTTTGATGAGGTACCTGAACTACAGACAACCAGTATACCAAAATACCAATTTTGTCCTGATCTTGTGAATTCTTCAGGTAATTTCAGGTACTTGAATAACCAGTAACCAAAATTTCAGTTTTTTGAGTGCTTGAGTGGTATTTGGGTACCAATTTGGATACCTGAAACAGTACCCCCAAATGTGGGTATGATCAATCAGGTAGCCATTTCAGCTCTAGTCTAGAGCCACTGATAGTAGACCTTCTCACCCATACAAGTCACTTTCACTTCAATGGGCCACATGTTGGCACTGAAGGCTAGTGCGGATTCTAAACAGCTTCGGTCACGCTGCCCATCTGTTGTGTAGCAGGGTGGGCAAGATACACAACCCTAGCAGCTCTGTACTAAAATCTTCATATGGATGAAAGCCACAAGGCACGCACACTCCTCTCCTGTTTCGTGATTGGCTGCTGGAGCTGGTACTCTGTGTTCCTGTCTGCTGAGATTCTCAGAAACAGCTGTAATCCAGCTTCTGAGGCTCGGGTGTAATTAAACAAGCCACGGGACAATTCAGAACCAGGACCACTCTGGTTGAGGGCTCCATTTGAACAGTCCAAGTGCAGCGAACTGTGGCTCAGGAGCTGCATTCGCACAGCTATCGTGGGGGGTGGGGTCTCTTCAAATGTTGCCAATTTTTATTTTAATGACTTTTTGCCTTACATGTTGTTAACATCTACCCTTGAAAAGAAACAAGAACAATTTCAGAGTGGAATTCCAGAGCTGATAAGTATCTGCAGTTTCTGCTGACTTCAGCTGGAGTTGTGGGTGGTTGTCTTATGCGAAGCGTAAGCTTTTACTGCTGCTAGGTCAGGACCAAGTTCCAAAACACCATTTGATTAGAACACTTCACTCCAGGATGTGGGCCAGGGATAAAAACATCTAACTTTGGGTCTTTTTCATTTGGGCCAGTTCCAAATCCTGGATCTAGCCCATGGAGAGTGAGCTTGGGGGAAGGGAGTGGAGATAGGGGCAGGCACTCAAGATAGGGATAGATCCAGGGCATAGAGCCATGATCTGAACACTCCTATTCCTTCCTCCATCCTGAGAACACCCTTAAAGAGCACCCACCCCCAACTCCTGTCCAGCATGTGGAGTCATTTTCAAAGTGACCCATGGGACAGGAATGGTTCCCCCACCCATAATTTAGGGTAAGGAATTAAGTCTAACATATATAGAAAATAAATGCAACCTATGAAAAGCCCATGATATGCTGTGGGCATATAATAAACTAGGAGGGGAAATCAAATACAGTAGCTGAAATATAGGCATACACAATTTATAATTGTGTGCACAAATTTAAGCAATTTTTCTTACTATACGAAAGGATATTGTAAATAACATAGTCAACACAAACAATATGGAATATCAGTAAACATTTACAAAGTGATAATACAGTTCTTTAGCAGATTTCCTCATCCTTACTAATATTCTAATGCCACCTAGTGGAAGATCATCATACAGGCATTACCCAAACTGTGTTTTAAGACGTCTGCTGTTGTGAGTTGGGAGCTGTAGGGATCCCTAATGACATGCTGATTTAGATTGTCTAAATCTAGAGATATAAGGGTGTACAAACCCCTACTGACTGCATGGTACAGCCATTACTAGTCCCTGCCCTGCCACAATAGGTATGATGTCATGGTACTCGGTGACCAGGGGCCTTAGTGCTATGTGACATTGGGCATTTTTACACACACCTTAAAGTGCTGGTCTTTCAATCTTCTGGGTTTACAAGTCCACAAGTAAGTTCTGGATGCATTCTTCTCACTCACACACTGCCCTGAGGTAGTTGCTGGATGCCTTCTTCACACAAACACTGCCCTGAGGCAGCCTAAAGTAGCTACAGCTGTAGACGGGAGGGGCTGCCATGGTAACCAAGTGACCACAGCTGCTGAAGCAAAGCAGTTTACCAGGGGAATGTTTTACACACAAATGTTCTGGGAGAAGTTCTATGCAGAAGTTCAAAGAGCCAGATGTTTAAGATCTGGGTGAGTGATTTAGACACACAAAGTTCAGGATGTAACAGCAAACATGCAGNATTAGTTGGAGAGAAATCAAGTACTGAAGAAATCAAGTACTTCTGCCGGGAGGCTTCAGAGGACAGGAGGAAAAGAGCAATAAAATTCAGTCACAATATACAAGTATAAAAATATGTTGCTGAGGATTCAGTATAATAGTTTAATAGCTTTTTGTTGCTTCATAAGCCTCTGGGAATGGAACAGATACATATCCTGATCCTGTCACAAGAGGTAGAATGCCAGCATTTGGTACAACGTTCCAGGAAAGAGTCAAAGTAACATTTCTGTTGCCCCTGTAAAAATCAAAAAGAGAACATTAAAGTTTGCAAGCGTTTCTGCCACTTACAGATACTTTTCTATGATTAATGCCCTTTTCACACAGACACTAACACTGATAAAATGGGTGTTTTACATTTTATTATGCATGTTGCAGGGCACCCATAGATCACACCGACAGCCCTGCAACATGTATAATAAAATGTAACACCCATTTTATTCGTGTTAGAGTGTCTGTGTGAAAAGGGCCTAAGAAACAGCTTATTTTAATTTTAACATTTACAATGGACTAGTTTTCTTTTTCTATGCTCTTACAATATCTGCACCTAGTTGTCATTTAGACTAGGATTGGATTTTTCTACAGGACCAGGTAAAATGGACTGCAGTATATGCTGTATTTAAGAATTAAAACCTATATCTGGAAGTAAACATGATATAGAAAGCTGAAACTGAGAAGTCAACTAAACAAACTTACTTTCCAATGCATTAAAATTTAACATAGATTTCTGAAGTCTGTATCTCTGTTATAAAGCACATTCCATCACTGACCCATCAAAATGAAGTCTTGGAAGAATAGAAGATTTAATAAAGATAGAAACAGTCCTTAAGACATTTTCTTGCCCATGTGCCTTTTTATCCATAGCAAAGCAAAACACACAAATCCAGAGTATGAAAGAGATTATATCAGGTCAGAGATTACAGCGGGAAAATGGGAAGATTTCTATAATAGACTGTATAGTGGGAACAGGATCCCGGGGACTAATGTGTCGACTGAGGACATCCTGACAATCCCTGATTGGCCCGCTTACATTGCAGGATATCAGGGATCACATATTGAGGCTGCCAGATAAGAAAGCACCTGGCGAGGACAGAGTGTCCGGAGAATTTTTGAAGGAAAATTCTGACTGGTGGCTCCCTATACTACAGAAGGTGTTTAACTTTATAAATCTCTTTGGGGCAGTCCCAGCTAAATGGAACTTAAGTATTATAGTCCCTATCTATAAAAAGGGAGCTAGGTCTTCCCCCTCAAACTACAGATATCCCTGCCAAACTCTATGCCAGAACACTGCTTGTCAGATTAGAGGTCTGGCTGGAAGCAGATAAGATTATCAAGATGGAGCAAGCTGGTTTTAGGAAGGGCCGGTTGACGCTGGACCATTGCTTTGTCCTGGCACACGATAGACAAGTACGTCAGGATAAAGAATACAAAATTATATGTGGTATTCGTCGATCTACGACAGGCATTTGACTGAGTCGATCGACGGCTTCTGTGGGACAAATTAAAACAGGCAGGTATAGATTTAAGATTGTTGGTGTTAATCCAACGTCTGTATCAGTTCACTGAAATCAGAATTCGGATTTCAAATGAAGGCAATTTGACAGGGCCAANGGGAGACAGGAGGGAGCAAGGCTACCAACCCCTCAGTGCCCGAGAAGCAGGCTGTACATACGTGTGTTGTGCACTACCTAAGTGCACATTAGGGTTGTGCTTAACATGCACGTGGGTTGCATGTGAGATGCACAATACGTGCACAGGTTACACAAGGGGCACATGTGCGGGGGTTTGTGGCGACAAAAGTCTTTGCACTGGTCTTGCAGCTCAGCGTGGCTTACAATAAAGTATTGAGTATACTGATATAGGAATAGTCTAAATTAGTCTTAGGATATAAAAGAAATATTACTTTATATAAATAAGGAAATCTGTGCATATTTTCTGAGAATTAGTATTTGAAGCAGACAGGATAATCACTCTGGCTGCGAGGGGTCAGATAAGATAATCACTTACCAAACTGTTTTAGTACGATCAGGAAAGGAAGAGAAACCGCAGAAGATAATATGCAAATGCAGAATGCCAGAAGTGAGAACAAACCTTTCATCCTAGGGAGAAATTAAATTGTCACTTGAACTGATAAAAGGATTTGGGGACTTCAAGAACTAGGATACAAAATTGGACAGTCCCTCCTCCTCCACCCCAATCCTGTTTGAAATAAGGAGAACATGGCTTTATTACTGAATTTGCAGGGTGAAATCTAATGGCCCTTTTCACAAAAGATGCTCCCACACACAGACACCCATCATCCACATGGGGGAGCATCCCGTGTAAATGTGGAGGCGCGTGGGTGCACACTCGTGCAACCCACGCATCTTCACCCACCCGCCACGAATGAGCAATCGGCAAAAACGCAGGTTGCTCCATGTATGGAAATGGTGGGGGATGGGTGTGCATCCATATGCACCCACACCCCCGTGCTGCTCCTGCAGTGGCACAACCATGGACCATGCCCCCTAGTGGTGGCCCATTTAAAAAGGGCCAATACGTTGGGAACTATAGTGCATTTAACCTACATTTTTAGGCATTCTTTACCCAAAGCGTAATAGAGAACTCCTTATGTGGAGGTTGTGTCTATCTGTGACTCTGTTATGTCTGTGAGCCTGTGTAGTGAAAAGATTGTGAGAAGACCTTTGTGCACCGGAGGAGCCAGATTAGTGGGCATTTATATATCTTATTTTGGCCTGTATATGCTATAGAATCCATCTTGATTGACATATGTGTAAAAACACATACGTATTGTAAAAGTTGAGAATTGGAAACTCATTTCATATAATGAATGGATCTTATGTAAGACTTTTTGGCAACTTTCCTGTACCCCATGGTAACTGTTGAACAGAATGCCAAGGCCAGTTAATGTTATGGGACGCGCTTATTAGTGCTCAGAGAAAGGCTAATTGGAAGCTGGATGACTCAGGCAGAAAAGGTGCAGCTTCGCTAGCTAGAATTGGTCACACATTTGTAAGAGTGAGTGTGTAAACATCATACTATAAAGACACAGAGACTGGACACCCACTAAGGGAGAAAAGAAGAACTTCACTGCTGGCCACTCTGCAGACGTGTTGAGTGGGCGCAGCAGCAACTGGGACCCACCTGGGGATCGTCCCGCAGGCGTGGTTGGCTGTTGGGGTTCTCTGGCTTGCAGAAATGTGAGATGCTTTGTATATCTTTTATGTTGTGTACTTTTATCTTTTAAACTGTATATAAAATAAAATAGCTTTCTTGGCACCATATTGTTTGAGCTTTCACTGTACTGATCCAAAAGAACAAACAATTTCAAGACAATCTCTATAATTTCTGGAATGACACCAGTCAACCCAATGTGTGATACCTCGATTTAAAGATCTTGCTGAGACAAGGCCAAAATGCCCACCTCCATGTTTGTGCATGGAAGGGTTCCAGAGATACAAGGGTGTACACATTCCTACTGGCTGCATGGTACAACCATTACAGGTCCCTGCCATGTTAGTGTGCATGATGTCATGGTGTCTGGTGACCAGGGATCTTTGTGCTATGTGACAGAGACCAGTAGAGAGGGGGTCAGTGAGGGAAAGGAATAAACAAGTGGGGGACGAGGGAATAGGTCTGCAGAAGCCGATTCTTGCTGCTTAGTATTGACAGCAAGAATAGGCACAGAAGCCCATCAAGAGGCCAAAAGAGACAGGAAAGTCACTGTAAGAAATTATGAGCAACAGCATCCATTCCTTGGTGTGCTATCCACAGACAAGGATGTGCTGACAGTAGTTCTGAGAAGTTCCTGAGACTGCTGTCAGAAGAGCTATGAGCAGCACTTCGCGAAAAACGTGCTTCCGTGATTTGCAGATTCTGCGTGGAATCCAGCCCTGGGGAAGATTCCCTGCAGAAACACGGAAATTCCTCATGGAATTTCCCTTGTGCAGTGATATCATGACATGCAAGCCTCCGATTGGCTCGTGCGCTGATGTCACTCAGTCACTGCACACAAGCCTCTGCTTGGCTTGCGTGCACTGATTGATGGGTGACATCACAGCACGAGACCTAATCAGTGGCTTACATGCACTGATGTCACCCTTGCGACCTTCCATTGCTCCTGGAGTGCCACTCTGCCCCTGGAGCAAGGAGTTGCTGCTGCTGCCGCCACCTGGGGAGTTGCTGCCACCACCAGTGCTGCGCAGGGAGTTCATGCTGCTGCCAGGGGAGTTTCTGCCACCCACCTAGAAACTTTGGTTTGCTGTGGTCCAAGAAAGATGATTTCTACTACATCATCTTGCGTGTGAAGAGGGCTAGGGACAGTCACTTTTGAATCTGACAATGTGCTCAGGCAGGTCACCTCTTGCAGAAGCAGGTTGAAGTACCCTGGTTGTAGGAGGAGCTTGTAAAGCTTGCAAATGAGGAAGGGGATACATGGGGTGTCTTTAGACATAACTAAGATCGAGTGTCAAATCCCCAAAGCATGGGTTTGGCCATTGTGTGAAAGCACCATACCAATCCCAACACGAATCTGGCCACCCATTGAACACTCAATGCAAACACCATTGCATCGCAAGGACAGTTGGCTGAACACGTGGCCAACGTCGTGCCTAATGATATTGCATGGCATGTTGGCAGGTACAACACAGAGAACAAAGTGGCAGCACTTCNCAAGAATGCTTCTCTAGCCCTTTTCACACAAGACACACACCCCTTGCCCATGTGGGCTGTGTCCATGTGACTGCGGGTGGGGATGTAATGGAGTAAGGCTGTCCAAATCAAGGTACCGTGCTGCTACTTGTGGGCCTGGTCCCTGTGGCGAGGTCCACTGCTGGGCTTTGAGTGACAGGCGCTGTCACCATCCCTGTGCGATGTCACAGCCAGGGATGAGATAGTGGGCGGGCCACGGGAGGGTGGGTGGGGCAGGGCATGACAGGATGTACAACAGAGGCCTGCCTGCCCGGTTTCTCTGTGGGAGGCTGGAGGTGGAGCAGGCAATGTATCCTGCTTTCCGCGCTGGCCCCAAAGTGTGACGGCTGCAACTGCCCGCTCCTGCATGGGGGGATTGGTTCCACCTGGCTGCACCCAACGGCTCTGTGTCTATGTCCCATAAAGAGTAAGATAGATACAATAGTTTCATGCTATAAGGCACATCAAGCTTTGCACATTTTCTCTTCAACAGATTTTGGGGAAAGGGAAATTAAGGGTCCTTTGTACTGAAACCATTTTCACCCAAATTTTTGAAAAAGTTGGATTCAAGTCAGTTATAAAAATAAAGGATTATCATAGTGGATCAATCCAATGAGCCATTTAACAGAATACCCTGTCATTGGTAATATTATTGTTATAAATTTATATCCCACTTTTGTCCTGAAGGACTTTGAGAACAGCGGCAACAAAAAAAATCAAAACAACAAAATATTTTAAAAACTGAACATCACACAAAATTAACATCAGAGAAAGGTGCAAGGAGCTTTATAACAAACAGTTATGATTACTTACTTACAAAGAACTTCCTCACCAACATCAGCTTTTCCAGATAAACAACCTCCCACACACTGTTTGATACAGTTGGAGAACACGGGCAGTTTACAATAGCGGAAAGTATTCCAATTGTCTCTATCCTCAACGGTTCTTTAAAAATTATGATTGCTTTAAAAACAAAAAGCCATAAGTGCATTTAAAAAAAAACTAGTTTTTGTTCTTATTTATTCATAAATGCAGTTATGTACCATGCACTTATGTACCAGCAACGTACCTGGCACTGTAGACTGATAGTGCTCAGAGAATGTTTCAAGTAGCCTTCACACAAAAAAGGAATTCTGAACCAAGATCTAATTTGACCAAGAGGCGTATCGAAATCCTAACCATGATGCTCATGGATAAAAGAATTTCTATTTAAATTTCCCCAATGTGGCTTCTGACATTACTAAATGGGAAGTGATCTACCTATACTGAACCCTCTTGTTTATAAGAGCAGAAGCTGAAATGGAGTACAACAGTAACAACGATTAGAAATCTGCAGGGACTCCCACCACTAAAATTAGTTCACCAAGCTTTAATATGAATAAACTACCACCATTTAAAAACCAATCAGGCTGAAGTCTGGTTTTAAATGTTTATTTATAAAGAGAATTATTTTTCTATCCTGGTGGCAAACAAACAAAAAATTCAAAAAACTTAAGCCATTAGTTTACTTTTCTTTTAAATTTCAGGGTTTTTGTTTTTGTTTGTTTTAAATGAAACACCGATACAATCAAACGTCCACCTCTCTTTTTACAATTAGTTGGAGAGAAATCAAGTACTGAAGAAATCAAGTACTTCTGCCGGGAGGCTTCAGAGGACAGGAGGAAAAGAGCAATAAAATTCAGTCACAATATACAAGTATAAAAATATGTTGCTGAGGATTCAGTATAATAGTTTAATAGCTTTTTGTTGCTTCATAAGCCTCTGGGAATGGAACAGATACATATCCTGATCCTGTCACAAGAGGTAGAATGCCAGCATTTGGTACAACGTTCCAGGAAAGAGTCAAAGTAACATTTCTGTTGCCCCTGTAAAAATCAAAAAGAGAACATTAAAGTTTGCAAGCGTTTCTGCCACTTACAGATACTTTTCTATGATTAATGCCCTTTTCACACAGACACTAACACTGATAAAATGGGTGTTTTACATTTTATTATGCATGTTGCAGGGCACCCATAGATCACACCGACAGCCCTGCAACATGTATAATAAAATGTAACACCCATTTTATTCGTGTTAGAGTGTCTGTGTGAAAAGGGCCTAAGAAACAGCTTATTTTAATTTTAACATTTACAATGGACTAGTTTTCTTTTTCTATGCTCTTACAATATCTGCACCTAGTTGTCATTTAGACTAGGATTGGATTTTTCTACAGGACCAGGTAAAATGGACTGCAGTATATGCTGTATTTAAGAATTAAAACCTATATCTGGAAGTAAACATGATATAGAAAGCTGAAACTGAGAAGTCAACTAAACAAACTTACTTTCCAATGCATTAAAATTTAACATAGATTTCTGAAGTCTGTATCTCTGTTATAAAGCACATTCCATCACTGACCCATCAAAATGAAGTCTTGGAAGAATAGAAGATTTAATAAAGATAGAAACAGTCCTTAAGACATTTTCTTGCCCATGTGCCTTTTTATCCATAGCAAAGCAAAACACACAAATCCAGAGTATGAATGAGATTTTATCAGGTCAGAGATTACAGCGGGACAATGGGAAGATTTCTATAATAGACTGTATAGTGGGAACAGGATCCCGGGGACTAATGTGTCGACTGAGGACATCCTGACAATCCCTGATTGGCCCGCTTACATTGCAGGATATCAGGGATCACATATTGAGGCTGCCAGATAAGAAAGCACCTGGCGAGGACGGAGTGTCCGGAGAATTTTTGAAGGAAAATTCTGACTGGTGGCTCCCTATACTACAGAAGGTGTTTAACTTTATAAATCTCTTTGGGGCAGTCCCAGCTAAATGGAACTTAAGTATTATAGTCCCTATCTATAAAAAGGGAGCTAGGTCTTCCCCCTCAAACTACAGATATCCCTGCCAAACTCTATGCCAGAACACTGCTTGTCAGATTAGAGGTCTGGCTGGAAGCAGATAAGATTATCAAGATGGAGCAAGCTGCTTTTAGGAAGGGCCGGTTGACGCTGGACCATTGCTTTGTCCTGGCACACGACAGACAAGTACGTCAGGATAAAGAATACAAAATTATATGTGGTATTCGTCGATCTACGACAGGCATTTGACTGAGTCGATCGACGGCTTCTGTGGGACAAATTAAAACAGGCAGGTATAGATTTAAGATTGTTGGTGTTAATCCAACGTCTGTATCAGTTCACTGAAATCAGAATTCGGATTTCA
The DNA here is from genome assembly GCA_003113815.1 of Sphenodon punctatus. NCBI lineage: Eukaryota > Metazoa > Chordata > Lepidosauria > Sphenodontia > Sphenodontidae > Sphenodon > Sphenodon punctatus. Next base: position 548,494 of record QEPC01015544.1, read on the forward strand.
AATGAAGGCAATTTGACAGGGCCAGTAGCCACAGACAAGGGAGTCAAGCAAGGCTGCGTACTTGCACCCTCACTCTTCACCTTCTTTATTAATGATATAGTGGACCATCTGCCTGGGGATACATTTCATCCAGCTTATGTAGCAGGCAGAAGCATAAACACGTTGCTGTATGCAGATGATATGGCACTTATTGCCACCTCAAGGGTAGGTCTGAGGAGAGTGATAGGACAACTAACGCAGTATTGTACAGCCAACAAGCTGGATATCAATTGCGACAAAACAAAGGTAGTTTTCTCCAAATGACAAGCCCAGTATGGGTATTTTCAGACATTACGAGACCACGCTCAACCACAGACAATACCCTGTGGTGGGGAATGGCCTCGAAATGTCTGTTGGGGAACCGGAAATTCCCCCCCAGATGTTAGCCACGGTCAATCGCTGTGGGGAATCACATTCATTACGCAATCGGCGGGGCTGGCGGCGATCGCGTGGTGAGCGTGATTCCCCGCCGCGATGAAGGGGCCCATCTTGTCTGGATGGTAACCATGGCCCGGAATCCCCGGCGGGATTCCGGGCCATCGTCAATTTGGGCAGGCGCTGCAGCCTCATTGGCCGTGGCGCCCGCCCGTCTCCCCAGAGGGCGGGCGGCGCGGGAGCGGGGCCATGCAGCCGCACGTTGCGCTGTGTGGCCCCGCCCCCTCCCTGATTCCGCGCCGGCACATCTGTTGGACATGACGAGCTGATTCCGGCGGGGAATCAGAAGGATGATTCCGGGACAGGGCGAATGCCGCCCCGTCTCGTCTGAAATCACCCTATGACTGGAGGCTGGGACCAGAACGGTTGGAGCAGGTGGATTGTTATAAATATCTAGGGTTAACGTTTTCTGCAACGGGTGCTTGGGGCAAACATGCTTGGGGCAAACATTGGGAAGTTACTGACATGAAAATGTTATAAGCGGTCAACGGAGTTGCTAAGTTTTGGTCAAAGTACGGTGGCAGACAGCTGCTACAAGCTTTGAAACTATTAGATCATAAACTGATTCCTAAGGCCATATATGGTGCCGAGATCTGGGGCAGCCAGAGGAATCTGAGCTTAGAGGGCTTCCAGAATTTGCTTATGAGAGCCCTATTAGGCTCTCCAAAGGCTACTCCACTTTCTCTGATGCGAGCCAAATTGGAGATCCTTCCAGTTAGAACCAAAGCCCAAGGGAGGTTACTTAGATATTGGTTTAGGTTGATGGATATGGGTGAGGACACCCTACCTAAAACATGCTGGCTGGAGACAATGAGTGCTGCCTCAGAGTTTAGTTGGAGAAAGGACCTGTCCGTATTGCTCAGTGATTTACAGTACAGATATTTGTTATTAAGACAGTCTATACCTAATTATGTTAGAGGGAATATATTGCAAAGACTGGAAGAGATAGCTGGACAAGAGCAGTTGTCATAGACATCATCCAGCAAAATGGCTCCACTCTACCCCATGTTGAAGGAGAAGGGGGGCAGGGAAAATTATTTGATCAGTCTCTGCAATTTTAAATCCCAGAAGGCATATACACACCGCCGATTTCAATGAATGCCCTTCTAAGGTACTCGAGGGGCCATACAGTCAGACCCCACGGGACCTACGTAAGTGCCCCTGCGGCTTAGAACAAATTGATGACTTGCAACATACAATCTTAGACTGCCAGTTCACGGAGCCAGTGAGGAATAATTGGTTGAATAAGACGTTGGGAGGGAAAAAGTTCTGGCCAGGTACATATATCCTCCAATATTTGCTGTCTGGAAAAAATGTGGAGCAAGTGCGAGAAATAGCAAATATATTATCTTTAATGCTGGAGGCTAGAGCAAAGTCAGGTAAATTCAAGTTAGTAGATAAGGGTTAGGACAAGAAACAGCAACCCTGTAGAATTAACTGCACCATTTCCCGGGCTAACCGAGTATGGATTTTGCTGGCTGAGATTCTAAGTGCAGTTCAAAGCCAGCCAATAGTGCAAGATCTGGGCTGGGAAACAGGGATCAGGCACCTTGAACATCAGTCTTATAAATATCAATAGAGTTCTAAGGTGGTCGGGTGATGGTCGAGACCAGGAGTAGAAGGAAGCCTAAAAGGTTTGGCTCCTGCTCCTAAGGATGGGTTAATGGAGTCAGAGGTGCAGCTACTGGTCGATTTATAAGGCGATTTATAAGTTTGTGACAAATTATTGTTATTATGAGTTATTACAACCTTGGCATAATTTTGTGTAAAAATTTAAATCTCTGTTTTTATAAATGATTTTTCAGAGTGGCAATAACCAGGTGGTTACACCATTAATAAAGATTACTTACTACTACTACTACATATCCAGAGTACACAGTAGCTATACAATGCAGAAGAGTGAAAAATCTACTTACTTGAGACCGTTACCATCATCAAAGAAAAAGTATTTTGATTTCATATCTTTCAAAAGCAGCTTTGGATTATCTCCTCTCAAAATGATCTTGTCCCAGAGAACAACCTGGTTCAGGGCCTACAATTAAAATTAAGTTGATCAAATTAATTGAATGAAGCATATCTGATTACTTGAAATTGCAAACCATTCCAAACCCAATTAGCTGAAGTGGTAGAGTACATAAAACCCAATATTAACAGAACTTTGCTTTGCAAAAATAAACTGTGCTTGTATGTTGAATTATGGCATAAGTAACAGCAACAGTATATAAAGGCCTAAGCTAGTTCAATAAAAACCCAGTAACACCTCTCGCTTCATAATCACAGATTAATTTTTTTTAATATGGGTTAGAAATTTAGCTTGATTTCCCATACAATTACAAAAGTAAAATTATTCTGCAGTGTCCTGAAGGAGAAAAACAACAACAGAACTGTGCTAAACTGACACTTTGTACTTATGTTCTGCATTTTCATTTTTGGCGTGAAAAACCACTCTGTTCAGACTTGTACTATTATAATTCCAAGACCATAACTATACATCAGAAAACAGTCCTGAACTGATAAAAAAAGTTTGTACCCATTTCTTTTAGGCTAGTTTACATAGCAATTACTTACTACTTTAGGCTACACAGAATTGCTATTGTATTTCCAAATTTAAACTGAACATATTTTAACAATCTGAAACAAGACAAGGAGCTTAGGCCAAGTCCACTGAAACTAAATTCTAAAAAAATCATTTTATAAACTTAAGCTGTACTACCTGTGTGGACAAGACATAATTTGATTTAAACGGTTGTTAAAAGCAGAGACTAGGAAGGGATGTATTTGGGATGGTTTTAAAGAGTCATTTAAGTCAAGTTCTGCCCTTTCCACACTGGCAGCACTGCTGTGCTATCCAAAACAGATTTTAAAACAGTGGCCTTAGAATGCCAACGTGTCAATGGCAAAGGAACATAAAGCAAAAGATGCATAACAATTTAGGGGAGGATGTCAACCTAAGGTCATAATGCTTACATGAACAAACCACAGTAATATATTATTGTAACATGAATATTCTGGATGATTATACACTAAGAGAGTTGTTAAAAATAATTAAGTGCTTCAGGGTTCTATTTCATACTTACATTGTTTTTTGTTGAATATTCAGCTGACAAGTACAGAAATAACTGTTTAACATTCCAATCAAATATAGTCTGGAGATGTGAGCAAGTCAAGAGAAACACAGTATATCAAACTTGTCCAACCTTATTTTAAAATTTAATACACAACATAATTCAGTTCATAATCCAAGTACAATATAGCTATGATGCTATAGCTATGGAATAAGCAGTTTCCAACTTTCAATGCTGTATCTACAAGGCGTACCACTAAAAAAATTATTCAGGCCTGCGTTATCAGAGGAGTAAACACATCATGCAAAGCTAGTTACACAGTTCAGACCCCAGTTACACAGTTCAGACCTACAAGAGATGAAGAGTCACATTGAGCAAGTAGTCCATGGTATGCTATACTAGTTCTTCTCTGACCTAGTGGGATTTTGACCATTTACTGGGGTTTCTTGACATGCTAGCAAACAGTTTCTGCATGCTAGTGAACAGTTTCTGCAAAGCTTTCTTTTTAAAGTCTAGACCCAAAGATTATGAGAACGCCCTTACAAATGTGAACTGACAAGCTAGAAAAGACTAACAAAAGTCTGATAGGCACAAATTGTTCCCACCTTTGGCCCAGTTCCTTAAAGTTAAATGTGAATAGTCCAATTAAGGTCAACAGGACCAGGACAGTAATTCTAGTACTATATAAAACAAGTAAGTAGCAATGAAATAATGACATTCAGCTATTTCACTAACGATCAGGAAGGTAAAAATATTCAGATATCGTAAGACTGTGGGGACAACCCGAGTAGAGTGCTCCAACCCTAACATGAACACAGTCCGAGAATAGAGAGCAGAGGGAAATTATGAGACTAGGAGTAGAATAAATACTAAGCAGAAAAAATGCCAAAGGAGGAGACAATCAGAAGTACAGAGCTCATGAGGAAAAAGAAACATGAAACAGAACTCAATGATACTAAGCATACTGCTCAAGCATTTTTCTACTTAAAGAACTACTCTATTTAGTGCCAGTGTTAAACCCGATTACACCTTCAATTATGCTAAATGAGAAATTAGGAATAAACTTAATACTTTAGCAAGTGACTTTATTATGAAGTCTCTCTTATCAAGATTCCCATCCAATACAGGGTGAATAAGATTTCACCACAGAATGAGTCTGACACCACTATCATAGCCCTTCAATTCTATCTTGCAGTAACAACAAAATATCTTTCTATCTTGCAGTAACAACAAAATATTTGAGTGGTGCAAGAGTCAAGTGAAAAGCCAACCACTTTGCTCTTTCAAAGTCTTTAGGATAAACTCTTTCCTTTCTGTCCCACNTACAACCTTGGCATAATTTTGTGTAAAAATTTAAATCTCTGTTTTTATAAATGATTTTTCAGAGTGGCAATAACCAGGTGGTTACACCATTAATAAAGATTACTTACTACTACTACATATCCAGAGTACACAGTAGCTATACAATGCAGAAGAGTGAAAAATCTACTTACTTGAGACCGTTACCATCATCAAAGAAAAAGTATTTTGATTTCATATCTTTCAAAAGCAGCTTTGGATTATCTCCTCTCAAAATGATCTTGTCCCAGAGAACAACCTGGTTCAGGGCCTACAATTAAAATTAAGTTGATCAAATTAATTGAATGAAGCATATCTGATTACTTGAAATTGCAAACCATTCCAAATCCAATTAGCTGAAGTGGTAGAGTACATAAAACCCAATATTAACAGAACTTTGCTTTGCAAAAATAAACTGTGCTTGTATGTTGAATTATGGCATAACTAACAGCAACAGTATATAAAGGCCTAAGCTAGTTCAATAAAAACCCAGTAACACCTCTCACTTCATAATCACAGATTTTTTTATTTTTTTTTTAATATGGGTTAGAAATTTAGCTTGATTTCCCATACAATTACAAAAGTAAAATTATTCTGTAGTGTCCTGAAGGAGAAAAACAACAACGGAACTGTGCTAAACTGACACTTTGTACTTATGTTCTGCATTTTCATTTTTGGCGTGAAAAACCACTCTGTTCAGACTTGTACTATTATAATTCCAAGACCATAACTATACATCAGAAAACAGTCCTGAACTGATAAAAAAAGTTTGTACCCATTTCTTTTAGGCTAGTTTACATAGCAATTACTTACTACTTTAGGCTACACAGAATTGCTATTGTATTTCCAAATTTAAACTGAACATATTTTAACAATCTGAAACAAGACAAGGAGCTTAGGCCAAGTCCACTGAAACTAAATTCTAAAAAAATCATTTTATAAACTTAAGCTGTACTACCTGTGTGGACAAGACATAATTTGATTTAAACGGTTGTTAAAAGCAGAGACTAGGAAGGGATGTATTTGGGATGGTTTTAAAGAGTCATTTAAGTCAAGTTCTGCCCTTTCCACACTGGCAGCACTGCTGTGCTATCCAAAACAGATTTTAAAACAGTGGCCTTAGAATGCCAACGTGTCAATGGCAAAGGAACATAAAGCAAAAGATGCATAACAATTTAGGGGAGGATGTCAACCTAAGGTCATAATGCTTACATGAACAAACCACAGTAATATATTATTGTAACATGAATATTCTGGATGATTATACACTAAGAGAGTTGTTAAAAATAATTAAGTGCTTCAGGGTTCTATTTCATACTTACATTGTTTTTTGTTGAATATTCAGCTGACAAGTACAGAAATAACTGTTTAACATTCCAATCAAATATAGTCTGGAGATGTGAGCAAGTCAAGAGAAACACAGTATATCAAACTTGTCCAACCTTATTTTAAAATTTAATACACAACATAATTCAGTTCATAATCCAAGTACAATATAGCTATGATGCTATAGCTATGGAATAAGCAGTTTCCAACTTTCAATGCTGTATCTACAAGGCGTACCGCTAAAAAAATTATTCAGGCCTGCGTTATCAGAGGAGTAAACACATCATGCAAAGCTAGTTACACAGTTCAGACCCCAGTTACACAGTTCAGACCTACAAGAGATGAAGAGTCATATTGAGCAAGTAGTCCATGGTATGCTATACTAGTTCTTCTCTGACCTAGTGGGATTTTGACCATTTACTGGGGTTTCTTGACATGCTAGCAAACAGTTTCTGCATGCTAGCGAACAGTTTCTGCAAAGCTTTCTTTTTAAAGTCTAGACCCAAAGATTATGAGAACGCCCTTACAAATGTGAACTGACAAGCTAGAAAAGACTAACAAAAGTCTGATAGGCACAAATTGTTCCCACCTTTGGCCCAGTTCCTTAAAGTTAAATGTGAATAGTCCAATTAAGGTCAACAGGACCAGGACAGTAATTCTAGTACTATATAAAACAAGTAAGTAGCAATGAAATAATGACATTCAGCTATTTCACTAACGATCAGGAAGGTAAAAATATTCAGATATCGTAAGACTGTGGGGACAACCCGAGTAGAGTGCTCCAACCCTAACATGAACACAGTCCGAGAATAGAGAGCAGAGGGAAATTATGAGACTAGGAGTAGAATAAATACTAAGCAGAAAAAATGCCAAAGGAGGAGACAATCAGAAGTACAGAGCTCATGAGGAAAAAGAAACATGAAACAGAACTCAATGATACTAAGCATACTGCTCAAGCATTTTTCTACTTAAAGAACTACTCTATTTAGTGCCAGTGTTAAGCCCGATTACACCTTCAATTATGCTAAATGAGAAATTAGGAATAAACTTAATACTTTAGCAAGTGACTTTATTATGAAGTCTCTCTTATCAAGATTCCCATCCAATACAGGGTGAATAAGATTTCACCACAGAATGAGTCTGACACCACTCTCATAGCCCTTCAATTCTATCTTGCAGTAACAACAAAATATCTTTCTATCTTGCAGTAACAACAAAATATTTGAGTGGTGCAAGAGTCAAGTGAAAAGCCAACCACTTTGCTCTTTCAAAGTCTTTAGGATAAACTCTTTCCTTTCTGTCCCACGTCAGTCGCCCTGAGACATTTGGGAAGATCAGGGTATAAATTTAAATAAATAAAATAAAAACAAAAAGAACAATCACCAACTCTCTCCTTCCAAATTCTTAAAACTTTAGGACACATTCCCACATCATTGGGAAGCGGACAGAGTGGAGCTGGCGACAGCTTCCCCCATGGGGATACTGATGTGTGAGAAGGGCAGGGGGTGGGAAGGGAGAAAGAAGTTAGGGGTTCAACTAGGAACGATGTGCAAACGTCCTTTTTAGGCTTGGTTCACAGGCATTAGTGAGGAGAGGCTGCTGATTGGGGAAAACGGCCTTGGTACTCTCCCCTACATCTGTTCAGTAAGCGTGAGTTGATAGCCCCAATCATCAAAATACCCATGATTGATGGAGGTTTGTTCTTAAGAGCACTTTTTGAAGGCACGTACTTTCTAACTCACTTTAGCTTAAAGGGGTTAAAGTGAGGATAAAATGTACGTAAGAAGTGGAGTTAAAAGTGGGGAGGAAGGCTCCTATTCTGGGGACATACTTTTGTGGATGTCCATTATACCCTCACTCTCTCCCCTGCTGTCAAAGCAAACGTCAGTATTTTGTGTGTGAGGGAAGAAGAATCTCTCTCCAGACACTCCCCCTGCCAGCTGAACACTCACTGCAACTTCCCAAGGAAGGAGGGCAGGTGTGCTGGAACAACAAGCACTCAGTGTTGCACAAATGCCGTGAGTGAAAAACAAAAGGGAAGAAGTGTGGAGATTTTCAGGGCCAGCAGAGGTACATCTCCCTCCAGTGTAGATGAACAAGCCCCCAAAAGTAGAAGCCTTGCTCCCATTTTCGTTGAGAGCTAAATACCTTCTCTTTATCCTCAGTTTTAAAGCACGTTAGGAGGCATATAACTACCCCATTTTAAGCATGCTTGTGAGAGCAAGCCTTTAGAGAAGGGATGGGGGAACCTTTTCTCTCCCAGGGCCACACTGAAAGTTAGTACAAGATCCAAGGGCCACACAGAAGTTGATGACAGGGATGCTTAAGAGGTGCGCTCAGGAAGGGAAAGGTCCAGATCACAGATCTGTGCCACAAATCCATCCTCTATTTTTGTGTGCATGCCCTCATCTCTGCTTGCTTGCCCCGAGCTCGGTTTTCCAGTGTTTGGAAACACTGGTTGAGGGGTCAAATCCGAGAACTGGGAAGGGGCCACATTAAAACTAGCCCCGGGCTACATTTGGTTCCTGGGGCCCAAGGTTCCCCCACCCTTGATTTAGAGCAGCAATTCTGAAGCTTTTATGCCTGTGTGACCCTACTTTGAAACATAAATATAATTCTATGATCTCA
>QEPC01015544.1:570397-603528 GCA_003113815.1 Sphenodon punctatus
TTTAGGGGGCAAGCGCAGCCACCCCAAACATCACTGCGGGATTAGCTACCTCTACTGTTTAGCCACCTCGACGTCCCTGGCCCCCAAGCCGAGGCGCCTGCTGTGCGGGATCTGATCAGAATGACCTTCTGCTCTCTCCCTTCCACGGGTCTCTCTCGCCACCAGATCAACTCTAAACCTGGCTGACCAGTCACTCACACTGGCCCCTGAAAGGAGGAGTTCCCACTCTTTCCCTAGCACTTATAGGCTCTAGCAAGCAGCGCTTAGTCCGTAGTATTCAAGACTGTTTGCTTTTAAACTCTCTGCACGACACATAGCATGTTCGCAAGCACTCCATGCTCAGGATGGTCTCCATAGGCTAACACTGAATTTTCAATGTGTCATAACTTAAAAACTACTAACCGCATTTAGAAAATGTACACCCAAGGCACACCCCACCAGCCTCCTTGCATTTTCTGAAAGGCTTACACCTTCTCCCAACCAACACAACACCCCTTTACCCTGCCGAGATCGAGACGGTCTAGCTTTTGAAAAATAAAACGGGCTTTCAAAGTGCAGTTTTCGAACTGCGATATCTCAGTTGTTATCCAACTGATTCAGCAGACATTTGGGCAGTATGAACCGCTTACTCCGGTGATTCGTCACCACAAATGCCATGATCCTAAAAAATCATGCCAATTTTATAGCAAATAGAATGCTGGAGCTTTATAATGGAGGGTTTAATACACCTTACCATTTAGAGTACTCCCTTGCTCCAATACTACACAGGGGGCTGCCCATTTATTAAGCTGGGACACACAAACTGTGAGTGGGCAGGGTGTGTGTGTGTGTTGTTGCACGGACTCCAGCAGGCTATCTTCTCATTTGAGAACACCCTTTGTCTCCAAGTTCTGTTTGAATGCCTGATACACAGCGCATAACATGGTGTCAGCAGTGATTGTAGCTCACAGGCTTACATAACTGAACCACAAGACGCCGAATACTGGAGCACAGTAAGTACCCCAGCCAGTATTACACACGGGAAGGATTCCGCTACAGCAAAACATAACCAGGGGCTGCAACACTTAAAGACAGCGCTCTGTAAATGCACTCGGCCCTAAGATTTTATGATCCCAGCAAGTCTGTGTCAATCCAAGCAGATGCTTCCAAAGAGGGACTACAAGCATATTTATTTCAAGATGGAGGTCTTGGCCCATATGCATCGCGGGCCCTGACAGAGGCAGAACAGAATTATGCCCAAGCTGAGATTTACTAGCCATTGTATTTGACACAAAAAAGTTTCACCAGTGCCTATATGGAGTGCCAGTAGAGGTGCAATTTGATCATAAACCATTGGAGACAATATTTTCAAAGCCTCCTGCAAAAACACCAGCCAAAATACTGCAAGTAATCTCACTGAATTCCCACTGAAGTCAATAGCTGTGCTCACAGTAAAGTTAGGCACAGGACTGCATTCTATATGAACCAAGAAGGGATTTTAAACTCAAAACCTCAACCCGTCTCTCTCAGCTTATCTTTTTCAATCCAAAGTTACAGCGTGGTTGCCGCNGCACTCTGAGCTGCGCAACGCCCTTCCTGTCATTTGAATTATTGGTATCATTTGAAAATGACAGGAAGAGCCTTTTGTGGCCCCAAAATTTGCATCCTCTCACCAGCAGAAGTTGTTTCAAAGAAGATATCATTAAAACTACTTTGTCGCCATCACTTAATGTTTTGTCATTCAATAAAAAACATGTTGAGTATGCATGTTGCCACACATTCTCTACAGCCATGGCAAAGTGTGTGGAAATTAACATGCTTGAAAACCTAAAGCAGGATTTCATACATGCTGCCAGGACACACAGTACCAGCCACTGTACTCTTTGTAGCAGACAGCAGTCCCAGCCAACCAGGGCTGCTTTGGACAGACTAGCAAGGCTGATCATCACTGAGCTCTGGCACACAGCAGCGCCAGTTAACCAGGGCTGCTGCACGGCTACTATAAGTGGAGAAAATACAGGTTTTTCCGGGGCAGCCGTCCTGCATTTGCATGGAGCAAGGACAAGTTTGCAAGAAATAAGCTTCCCCCCTAACCTTATTTTGCATATTTGTTTTTTTATACCTGTTTAGCAATTTGTTACTTGTCCTCAAGTCTTTGGAAAAGGGTGAGATAACTCTAAATAAAGCAAGCCAGAACTACATTTATTCATTGAACACATAAACATGGGTTTTGGAGAATAAATGCATGATTATATAGTAAACATGTAGAACTCTCCCAGCATCAACCTGCAACCTGTATTTCTCATAAGTGTCCTCTAAGATTTGCATATCTGGCCACCCTAGCTAAAGGTGCTTGACTTCAACCTGGAAAGCTAGGGTTCAAATCCCACCCTAACCATGAACTCAATAGGTGGCCTTGGGCAAGTCACAACCTCTCAGCCTCAGTTCACCATCTGTAAAATGGGATATGCATGTCTGTCTCTCCTTGTGTTTCCCTCACCCATGTCCATCTTGGATTGTACAGGCAGGTACCTGTCTTTGAAAATCTGTNATCTTTCGTTGGACCAACTGTTGGTGGAAATAAGCAAGCTTTCGGGCCACACACTGCCACAAATAACCAAGGAATTAATGAAGCATTAAATGAGAATGAATGAAGATCTAAGACATAATAGGCATCTCAGAGACCTGGTGAAGATTATTTACATACATGCCAGAGGAAGGGCCCTGTGTGGCATGACAGCTTGCTTATTTCCACCACCAACAGTTGGTCCAATAAAAGATATCGTTCAAACCACTTCCTCTCTCAGCGTATCGTTTTATAAGAAGCCTAGAAGTGTGCCAGGTTCTGATCGAAGGGATATGCCTGTCAATAGCTCACAAAGTTAGCCGCCTGTGTGATTTTATGTTCTTGAGAGGCTGAATTAGGTGCCAGGCTAATCCCCATATACCCAGGAGGGAGGCAGTTGTACACCTGGGTTATACGCGTGGTGTTCCCCCATTGGTGCAGAGAGGAGGAAGCCGCAGAACGGAAACGTGCTTGGCTTTTTGCTGGGCACAAGATGAAGCAAACCCTGTAACTAAGAGCTCGAGAGGCGGGAGAATATAACGGCAACGTTTTCGAGCCCCAGGATCTGCAAAAAGGAGCCCCCCCGCCGCCATAGCAGCCAGCGGTGCCGGCCGGGGGTGTGTCGGGCTTTACACTCTGCGTGTCGGTAAAACATGATCGACCACCAAGCCCACCTCCCTCATTTCCCCAGCGTCTCCGCTCTGCTTCCGTCCGGGGACGGGGACACGGAGACTCCCCGGAGCAGGAAATACCACACGGTGCCCAGAGCCTGGGAACCCCGACTCACAGCATGACCCGGGTGACGTCGATGCGGACGTGAACGCTGCGCTCCTTAAAGGCGGTGGTGATGAAGCAGCCGAAAGTCAGCGCCGCCATCACGCTCAGGGAGAAGGCGAAGAGCGAGTTGGCCCGGGAGAGCACGGTGTTCATCTCGCCGTTTTGCCCAGCGCTCCACCAAGCCACTTGCTGCTGCTGCCGCCGGCTCTCCTTCCGGTTTCGTGGGGTACGCTGATTTGCAAGTGAAATGAGTGCTCGGCCACTACTGAGCATGCGCCATTCTTATCAACATGCTCAGTAGCAAATTCTGAAGCCACTGCCCTTTCCCTTGCCCTCAGCGCTGTGCTCGATTGGGAGAGACCCATTTAAAATGGGAGCAGGAGAGGCAGGTTCATTGTATGAAGAGAGAGGCTGCGGGGATTACATAGCCGGGCATACTGCAACTAGATCAGGCTAAAGCATATGGGGGAAAGAGAAAATAATATTTTTTATTGGAAAAAACCAGGAACAGACCGTGGAACTGCAGCTACACGCTGAGCATTCTCATTGGGCATTTTTTACACACGTTACAATTCTGGATTTTTCAATCTTCTGGGCTGACAAGCTCACAAGTAAGTTCCAGATACAGATTTTTTTCACACACGCGCTGCCCTGAGGCAGTTCCTGGATGCATTCTTCACACACACACACTGCCCTGAGGCAGCCTAAAGTAGCCACAGCTGTAGATGTGGCAGGCTGCCATGGAAACCAAGTGACCACAGCTGCTGGGAGCAAAGCAGTTTACCAGGAACAACTTTTTTATACACACAAGTTCTGGGAGAAGTTTTATGCAAATGAATGAGTGATTTAGACACACAGAAAGTTCAGAATGTAACCGCAAACATCCAGGAGAAATGTGTGTGTAGAAACACCCAACTGTCTTTCCCCCCCTGTAGACACTGTCCTTGCCTTCACTTACATGTAGTATTCCAGATTTCTGGACTCTGACCCTATACTTGATGAGTCTGCCTTAGTTTTGCACATTTCACTATCGTGTGGTAAGTTACTACTATCATGCTCCATTACATGCTGTGCTATTTGGTGTGAAAAAATGAGGAAATAGAGACAGCAAGATCATGGACAAGGTGTGATGATCTCACTGCTATTTCATATTAAGAATCCATGCCTGTGACATTTTACTATCCCTGGACCACTTCCTTCTCCTCCCTCTTTATAATTTACAGACTTTCACAAAAGAGAGAAATGTGTCAGTCAGCATCATTTCTCCTTTATAGCTGAGAATCAGAATAAGCCATTGTTTCAAAAGCTGATCAAGTGTGAACTCAACAGTTTTAAAGACAATAACAATTTTCCTTGCCCTTTTATCAAGATAAACCTTGCTGCCCTAGCTAAGCCCCCAGTCACTTTCTCGCCATGCAGCCATGAGCAGACTTGAGTGTTTTGATTTATAAATGGATGATAGCCTACAGAGTCCCATGTTTGTTCTGGGCAGTCCCCACTGAAGGTTTTGCATGGCAAACCAAATACACAGGCAGGTGCCATGCTCTGTCCACACACACCCCTCATGACTCACAGCTGTGGGGGATTCTGGATCCAGGAAGCTCCTCCATCTTTGCTTCCTGCTTCCACGCCCCAGGAAAGCAAGAGCGGCGAGCACACTTACTGCTCCGACCACTGGGACCACTCTAGGTGCTTTGCCAGCATGGAGGCTGTGCGCATTCTAATGGGGTGGACCTGTGGGCTAATGTTGGCCTGGATTTGCCCACACAGTGCCCCAGGACTGCCATGAGCAGAGACTCCGTGGCACACAGAAGTACACATTTCACAGCCACCTAGTAAATGGGCAGTGAACACGAGCTGAACAACCTCCTGGTGTGGGCTGTCAGTAATTTAGTACCTGGCTAGGTTTTGGCCAGTGTAGGAATATCTCGCAGCAAGTGAGGGCAGGGCAAAGGCAGTGATTACTGTGGGAGACACTGAGCATGCTCAGCCCATGTGCCATATCTGCAGATCCTACACCATTCCTGATTTTTCTCGATAAAAGATATGCTTACTCTTTTCCCCACATTCTTTACTCTGATCTCATTGTACTGTGCCCCCTGCATAATCCCAGCCCCTCTTTTCCTGCAGTGGACCCTTCCTGCCTGCATTTTAAATAAGTATTAAGAATTAATGAAGCACTGAATCAGAATTAATGAAGATCGAGGCATAATAGACATCTCAGAGACCTGGTGGATTTTATTTATTTATTTATTTATATTTCTATGCTGCCCTTCCCGCAAAGGCTCAGGGTGACTTACAATCATAAAAACAAAGTAAAAGCCATTACAATCAGCAAAAACCAATAATACCCCACCCAATTCACCCTTACAGCTCCCACCCAATGAGGACAACCAATGGGACACTGTAATACCAGGGGTACAAAATATATAGAAATGACAGAGTGGATTGAGCTGGTGGTGGGGTGGCTCTATGTGTTAAAATACAGCATTGAGTCAAGTAATGTACTAGTTTTACAGGAAGTGAACTGTACTCTGGAATATCTATGGACAGAAATTCCATGGGTAATGGGGAAGTGTATAGTAGCGAGGCTGTACTATCATCCCCTTGACCAGGATGGTGAGACTGACTATGAAATGTTAGCAGAGAGTAGATGGGCTACTACAATCAGAAACATAATAATAATGGGTGATTTCAATTATCCTAAGATTGACTGGGTAAATGTCTCCTCCAGGAGGAGGTAAAGTTTCTAGACACCATAGATGACCACTTCTTGGAGCAGCTGGTCATGGAACCAATGAGAGAAGGAGCTACCTTGGATCTAGTCCTAAGTGGAATGCAGGACCTGGTGCAAGGGGTAAAAGGTGGTGGAGCCACTTGGCAATAGTGATCACAATATAATCAAATTTGACATAATTACTGGAGGGAGAATGGTGACTAAAACTACTGCAGTAGCATCTAACTTTAAAAAGGGAGACTGGTAACGA
Source organism: Sphenodon punctatus (assembly GCA_003113815.1). Lineage (NCBI taxonomy): Eukaryota > Metazoa > Chordata > Lepidosauria > Sphenodontia > Sphenodontidae > Sphenodon > Sphenodon punctatus. The sequence goes on from QEPC01015544.1 coordinate 576,707, forward strand.
GTAAATAGGGAACGGTTACTTACCCTCTCAAATATTACTAGAACTAGAGAAGACCCCATTAAACTATCAGGTAGCAGATTTAAAACTAATAAAAGAAAGTATTTTTTCACTCAACACACAGTTAACTTGTGGCATTTGTTGCCAGAGGATGTGGTCAAGGTCAGTAGTATAGCTGGGTTTAAAAAAAGGATTGGACAAGTTTCTGGGGGATAGGTCCATTTATTAACAGCTATTAGCCAGGTAGGTTTGGGGAACGTAACCTCTTACTGATGGGAGTGGACAACAGGGAATGGATTGTCCCATTGTGACCTGTTGGGTACTTCTTCCAAGTGACTGAGATTGGCCACTGTCGGAGACAGGTGCTGGCCTTAATCGATCACTGGTCTGACCCCGATAGGGCACTTATTTAATTAAAATCCAAGCTACTGAGGGCAAGATAAATGCTTCAGTAACTGCTACTGAGCATGCTCAAATGAACATGCTCTGTTATAGCAAAATATTAATTTCTCACAAGTATCCATTTATCACACTAAACTGGTGGGGAAGCAGGAGGTGTTGCCACTACAGTGTATATGTAAATGGGGCCGGTAGGAATGAGGCCAAAACCCACACAAGCTCCGGGGCGGAGTTGAGCTTCCTGCTGCTTCAGCTTGTCCAGTTCAAACCCCGCCCGCACCCCAGCATGTGAGGTGGGTTATCCTCAGCCAGCCTTGTGAGGAACCCGGAGGGCATGGTCTACCATCCCAAAACAAGCAAATTACCGTGGTAGCCTTGTATTCAGCACTGCTAGTTCCAGCATCCAAAAGTCCAACACCCTGCCAGCCTCCCTCACTAACAGCAACTCAATTGACCACCCCAAAGGCCCATCCTATCCTCACATCCACCCTGTACCTCAAAAAATGTCGCCCTAAAGCACAGCACACCCACCTGCAGCTACTCAAGAGCTAGCAATCCCCAAGAGTAATTGGCAGAATGCAACATGCCTTTCACTCACTCCCGCCATGCCCTCCCCACTCCTCACTTCCATCCAGTCCTGCGGCACAGAGAGCAGGGTAAATCCTGACTGGAAGAGCCAAGGGACGTTTGGATGGCTAGGCCAGGGCACAAAGCAATTGCCATTTTCTTAAATAACTAAAGCAGATTTAACAGTTTTCTTGCTACTATATGCAGTGCATTAACAACTTCCTTGCTATTGCATGCAGTAGATGGATCTGCAAAGATTACATGCAACACACACTCATTCTCATTGTAACCAAGCCAAGTACGTGCACTTGAGACCTCGCATCTTCATGAATGTTAGACCCCTTGTCTTTCCCTCTGTTCCCCTTCCTAAGTCTCTCCCCCAGCTCCTGTCTCTCAGATTGTAAGCCCTAGGGGCAGGGACCGTGTCTATTTTATTACTTTGTAAAGTGCCAGGTACACTGCTGGCGCTATATAAATGTTTGTTAATAATAATAATAATAATAATACCCCTTGAAGGTGGGATTTGACAACCACTGAGATTGTGTTAACGAGTATAAGGTGGGCAACAAATGCTGGTGAAGACAGAAGGATATGCAACTTTTTCAAACACTTTATGCAATGCACGCTCTTTTCATGCCCCTTCAACAAATGATTTCCACTCCTTTATTCCAAAAAGCGGTACACTTAGATACCCAGGATGCATTGTGCACTGCTGATATCCACCTGCTGCTTTGCATCAAGGAACATCATCCAGGGAACAAGTTGTGGGAAGAGATACTCAAGGAATTTCACAAACATGTGAGTACACAGACATATGTACAAGTAGCTACTCATAAATGGTAATGCCATCAATTTCATCATGTGTTGGTAGAGTATGTGTGTATTGTTACACTGGGAAACACACTGTCACTAGTTTATTGTAAGTGATTTGCACTTGCGTGCTACTTTTGAACATTTCATTGTCTTGCTAGGCCTGGTCTGCAACAGAAAAATTACCCATTGCTGAAAAGAGATGTCTGCGCTGGGTCAGCTACTTTTGACTTAACTGCATGCGTAGAGCAAGACAAACCACCTTTAGCACTGTGTTAGAAGCACATGTTTGTGTAAACTGAGTTCTAACATAATGGTTTTATAGCAATTTAGCCTGTGGAGTTTTTATCTGTTTAGCCCATCGAATTTCTGTTCTTTAAAGAGTCTTGAGAGTGTGGTTCCTGTGTTGGTCCCAACCGCTAGAGATGGAGACAACGTAGTTCAGATATCTTTTACCGGACCAACTTCTGTTGATGAGAGTATGCAACTAAGGACTTGCAACTGAGATGGAAGTGGGGAAGAAACTGCTGTGATCCAAAATTACAGCAGGGGGCTCATGTGAAGCTCTGCTCGTGGGTGCAGGGTTCTTAACATCATTAGCCCATTTCTGTCATGATTTCACTCACGGGCAACAGGGCTCAAAATCCAGCCCTGTCACCCGTGAGTGAAATCACAGCAGAAATGGGCTAATAATGTTAAAAACCTTGTGCCCACGAGCGGAACTTCACTTAATTCCCCCTGCCATGAGTTCGACTGACGGCAGTTCACCCCTCCCATCTCATCCGCAAGCAGTCTTAGTCCTCATTCTTGAAACCACTTGCAAACTTGTAAGTTAGGATTTAGGAGCTCACAAGTTGTTTCAAGATTGCAGCCTAATTAGCCAATTTAAGGTGTATTAAAAACAAAAACTTTGCTAGCTAAGAAAGAACTTTCCAAATATGAACTAGCAGTGTGCGGTCTTCCAGCCTCTGCGGACAGCCTGTGAGACCACTTGTTGAGATTGAAACTATAATCCTGGGACCCCAGACATCAACAACACCATGCAAGGTATATCAAATATCAGTCAGGATTATGACCCAGTATGCAGGTAGCATAACCCTAGTTGGGGGCCACAACCCATGTGGTGCACCCCTCCCCCCACACACCACAGAGTTGTGGGAGCTCACCCGGCACTCTAGGCTGGTGCACGCAACTCCATAGTGCTGAATGGGTCAATGGATGAACGGACATGGAGCTGCACCATGAATCCGCCCAACAGATGGACAGCAATACCACGTTGGGCCATTGTCCTGGGTTTGGCCGGCCCACTCTGCACAGCGTGCTCTTAGATCTTCCGGAGCACTGGTGGCAGGGCTTCCCCAGAGCAGCCGCAGCCTGCTCTGGGCTGAACATCTGGTGGGTGCCCTTTAGATGGACCAATCAGCTCGGGGTGACGGGGGCACCCCCAGAGCTGCCATCCGTCTGTTTACACCCAATGTTCCACTCTACTGCTACTCAAGCAGATGGGGTGGATTACCCAAAACCAGAAATTGAGAACATGCAGTAAGAAAGTTTCCTTGTCAGCAGTCAGGAATCTGAATAAAAAAGATAACCTTGCACTTTCAGGAACCTTGGAGAAGAATAGCATAGTTTTCCCAACCTTTACAATCAATTCAGAGGTCCTCATGCAAAAGGTAGTTTTAAGTACACTTGCCAGAGGCTGATACAAAAGGTGTTACTTCCTAGCAGGGTTTGGAGAGTCTTCTGTCAGTGGCTGGGGGGCAGGTCCATGTACGCCGTGTGGAATGCACACGCACCTCTGGTGCGTGGGAGTGGATTTACACAGGCTGGGAAGGGTGTGCGCCCTTGCCCACACACCGCTCACTTCTGCGCCCGCATGGAGCATCCCAGATTTTTCCTAATGCTCCGTGCGGGGCATATGCAGGCAGTGTGTGGGTCACAGAAGCACATGCCCACCTACCCTGCCTTCAGATGGGCGTTTGGGGGGGGGGGGGGGGGGATGCGGTGGGTGGGCACGTCTCATTTAAAAACAGTCTGTCTTCCCATTTCCAGGAACGAGAGGCAACAGGGAACCGGACTTCTTCCCATTAAAAAAAAAAAAATGTTTTTCCATTTTAAGATCTACACACCCTACTAAGATTAGGATATAAACAGAGAAATGTGTGCATTCTAACTTTCAGCAAAGCTCTTTGCTAATTTTTGAGTTATGCAAAAAATAGAATACCTTTCTCTAACTAGGCTCCAATCCAATAAGCCTTTCCATGCATATAAGTGTCCTGTTGGCTTCAGTTGCACTACATGCCTGTAAGTAGCTTTAGGATTAAGATCTTGTTATCCATAACCCTGTTATAGAGTAGTGCCTGATTTATGATCTAGTTCATCCCTCTCTATGCAGGCCAGAGAGACGATGTGAACTCCCAAGTTTTCAGTGGAAGTATTTAAACATTGTTCTTGCTCTCACTACTTAGTCTTACTATAGATAGGTATTTAAAACTAAAAGCAGGGAATAAGAAAGTGTGGAGTATGCACTTAAACTGATTCTTTACTTTTCCAAAATAAAGAATGGTCATAAAGAGCATTTTAAGTGACTGCAATGAAAGAAAACATCGGGGGTGAATCAAAAAAGAAAATGTTTGAAGTGGAAAGATGGTCACTCAGTCTTTCTACGGACTGGAAGACTAAGAACAGTTTGCTAGGTAAGTCATGTGGGAGATTCTTCTTACACAAATAGAAAAAGTGCTCCCTACAGCTGATTTACAAAAGAGAATGCCAAAAGCAGAGATAAATGTAAATGTAATTATTCTGTGTCATATAAACGGGCGTTTTCACTAACTCTAGTACATTTGATACAGTTATTCCTACAAAATGTATTTTAAGCCAAGTACCCTTTAGGGACCCTTGTTCAAACTAGGAGCACATTCCCACATACAGGAAACGAGCGCTTTTTTCTTTTCCCCACATACTTCCTTGAAGTGTGAAAGATTGTATGCGCTTCTTTAACTGTCCTTGTGGTTGTTTTTTAAGCACATTGACAAGCGGCCAAAACCTACCTTTACAAGTGCGGGTTTGAAATGACCCGCATAAATCCTCTTGTCAGAATGTCGGTGTCCGCATGTCAGTTACACAGCACCTCGCTTCCCGGCTCCACTCCGCTCCCCTCTCCAGGACCCGAGAGCCGGGCAAGCAAGGCGCTGTGTAACTGGCACACAGCGCCTCGCTTGCCCAGCTCTCGGGTCCCGGAGAAGGGAGAGGAGCTGAACCAAGAGCCGGGCAAGCGAGGGGCTGCGTAACTGGCATGTAACTGACTAGGCTAGCCAATATCATGTCAGTTACACAGCGCCCTGCTTCCCAGCTCCGCTCCTCTCCTCTCTCTGGGATCCGAGAGCCTGGGAAGCGAGGTGCTGTGACAGCCGCTCCTCCTCCTCTCCACCCACCCCCCACCTGAGGGGCTTGTGGGAACGTGAACAGCGCATTCTTTAAAATTGCTTGAATGCACAAATTAAATGCTGGTGTGAATAAATGTAAGCACATTTTTAAATTGCCTGCATTTAGAAATACCAGCATTTTTCTGTAGGTGGGAATGCGCTCTAGCATACATTGATCAGCCACACAAGGCATTATCTCACTTTGGGCAATGTTAGCACATGATGCAGTGGCTTGTTTGCCCTGTGACTGCCAGATGTTCACCCTGCCCTGGGATGAACATCTGACTGAGGACACAGCATGTAGCACGTAGTAATGTCCAAAGCAGGTTAACCTGTGTGGCTGGGCTGTGCAGTCCTGCTGTGAGGCGGGGTCTGTGGATCGGGCCCAGAGGAGCGCACTCATCCTGCTCACCTAGCAACTGATCATGGGGAAGGGAGGCCTGGGAAGAGCATGTACCCTCTTTCCCTGCTTCCTAAATGCTGATTGCGGGGAAGGGGGCCTGGGAGGAGTGTGCAATCAGCTGTTGGGCAGGTGGATCTGGGAGGGGGTCCTGGGAGGAGCAATCAGCTGTTGTGTAGGTGGATGGGGGGAGGGGGCCCTGGGATCAGCTGTTGGGTGGGTGGATCAGGGGGAGGGGGGACTGGGAAGAGCACTCCGTCCCCTGATCCCCACGCCAAGTAGCTGATCGCTTCTCCCAGGGCCCCCTTCCTCCTATCCACCTGCCCAACAGCTGATCCAACCAAACCCCATTCTTCAATTAGGCAGGGAGAGGAGAGCACACGTGCTCCTCTACCTCTTAATGTTGCCTAGCAGCAGCGGGCCCACTCCTACAACACAGCAGGAGTCCGGGTATACAGCCCTGTGTGGCCAGCTCCTCAGCCCGCCCCAGGGCATGCAGGAGCTGGTGGTGTATTCAGGGGAAAGACTGTGTGGCCAGCTCTCCCCACCAGCCCAAAGTGTGGTGGCTGTGTTTGCCTGCCCCAGGGCCCACAGGGGATTGGGCCTGCCTCAGCTTGCGTGACGGCACCTGTACTATGCTTCACGACTGTGGAAAAATCTGCTTGCCATGGGTGAGTGGGCAATTGGAACAAAACAGAGGGTATGGCTGGTGTCACTTTCACCTGTTTGAAGAGAAGGTGGGGAACAAGGTGAGAACCCCAGTGCAGAAGGGAAAGAACCCCTGTGCATCTGGCTCACAGATGATTTCCCTGCTTCACTTCTCTCTCTCTCTCTCTCTCTCTCTCAGGGAACCATAGTCCTAGTGGCTGTTGGATAAGAAGATGGTCAAATAGTGTCCTCTCTCTGGTGTGTAGAAGGTAATTTCTGCCTTTGCCACAAGGAAATCTCAGCATGCTGGAAGCATAGTACAGCCAAACATTGCCTTCTGAAGAGGTGAAGAAAACCTTTGCAAAGTGGTCCTGAATGTAGGAGAACTGACTTATGTAATTCCGAGGAGGAGGAAAAAAGATTTATTGAGGATGCATAGTGACACAGGTATTTATTTATTTTTTGCCTTTGTCTAGAAGGCTTAGTCCATTAGCAAGAAAGTATTGGGGATCTTTCTTTTTATTCCCGATTTATGGTGTATACAGTCCAATGAATTTAACATCATACAACTATAGCTCATTTATCAGTCTGTGTAAACTAGATAGAAGGTGTGAATCAAAATGTTCTTGACTACCAGATAACTCTGAATATGTTTTGCAGTCAGAGAAAGCCTGGAGCCAAAAATGCACTAACTTGCTTCTGCCCACTCCAGTTTCATACAAAGACATGTAAGGTAAAGCACTGTGGGTTTAGTTGAGACCTTCACACTTCATTGTGCTTTGCATTCCATGGCAAGAAGCCTGCTTCTGACTGATCCACCTCACCATGGTTTTACCTCATTCTGTGTGTCGTTTCCTTCCTCTCTGTCACTGTGTATTTTTACATCTCTTGTCAAAGCACCATAGGCTTTTAACCAGGAACTGTCATTTCTTCCCTTGAGCAGGGATCTGTTTTGCTGAGTCAGTCGTGATTAGATCACTTAACTGCAGTTGCAGCTAGAGTCAGTGGATAGTGACCATTGCCTGTGACTGGGGTGTAATCTTTTTGTGACTAGCCCATGTAAATTGTGCCAGGAAACAAAGACCACCATTTTATCAGTCCCGGTTGTACCTTTAATGGAGCATGTCAGAAATGGGGCAGATGAAGCCATGTGTAATTTTGAATTTGAAAGATAACCTACCAGAGAACTGGAGAAATCGATTTCTGACTATCCTGGAAGCAAATGTTACCTGAATAGAAACTCACCGTGTCCGGCACCCTGTGATCATCAGTGGAGCACCAATCATCTTTGAGGCTTCAATCCAGTAAGCTCAGAACCTCGCAGGATGGTGGGTCCACAGCAGTTAACTGCTTTGTGTGATTTGTCCTATCCACACAGATATACTCTTAGCAGGCCAACCAACATCTATCACAGTCCTCTTAATACCTTCACCATCCAGATCAGCTTTATTAACAAAGGCTTGCGTAGAGGAAGTCAGATCCTCTACAGCCCACTTCAGACGGGATCACAACAGCAGATATGACTGCTGCTGTGAATCAAAACCTAGATCATGGTGACTACATATGCTATGGTACATGTGATCCACTTGAACCAGGTGATCTACCAGGTTCCCTCTCACAGGTTCTGGCACTCCTGGACCTCTCCTGCAGGATCCCAGTTAGTTACAGAGCACCTCAGCAACTGGTCTCAGGAGTGGAGAGGAGCACTTCCTTGCCACATGTCTGTGTGTGCGGGTGCATGCTCTCCTAGTCTCTCTCCTCCCTGGGATGCCAGTCCTGCTCTTTTTCCAATAGACAATCTCTGAGGGGCAGGTCCTCCTCCCCACACCATGATATACCGAAGACTAGGTTTTGATTCACCAGTGGACTGCGATCTAGCTCTTGGCTACCCCTGCAGTCCCATGCTTCCTGCTGCTAGACTGACATATCTCGTCCCCTTTATCTTGTGCCTTTTCTATGCCTTTCCTCTATTGTTACTGTCACAACTCCTCAATCAAACATTCATGTTTCTTTCTCTGCCTGCACATCCGAATCAGGGCAAAGCTGTGTAGTCACAATATCTGATGGAATGTGGTGCCAACTCAGCTGAATCAGCTACAACACACACCACTTCCCACCCTGCCCCCCTCCTCTCAGTCTTCTTTAAGGACTCTTTTTTTCCATCACAAATCTCCCCATTCTCTTCACTTAGACTCCCACATCAGCAAGCACCTCTGCAATAACCTTCAACACCCGTCTGTGTCGCCAGGTATACTGTCTTTCTTTTCCCAGTTCCGTCATCCAAGCTGAAAGGAAATGGTGGCGGGACACACACACACATTCCACACAGTGGACATTAACACGGGCACTAAGGGAAGTGCCTAATTACAGGGCACTGCATCTGGAATGGTTTAGGAAGGTGATAGGGCCAAATCTACAAGAGGTTTTACTGTGATTCTAAATGGTTAATGCAGCCACACGTATCCGTTTACTTAAAATAATTCAATATAATCATTCCAATTATGATAAGGTTACTTCTTTAGTGCAGTTTGAGACCTGTGTTATATGATCTTATTGTCAATGTTTAGATAAAGTGGACTAAACATGTTAATGCACTAGGTTGTTAATAGCAGAGACGGATACGAGATATGCAGTTATAGTGGAATCTGCCACCATGTGTGACAGGCAAGTTTCCAGTGGGTATAGGATGCAGAGACACTTTTAAAATATATATTTTTAAAAACTGGAGAAGAATTTGAGATCTATAATTTATAACAATTACCTTTAAAATATTTGTGGCCATCAAGTATTTTTTAACGGCTCTTAGAAATGGCAACTGATTGCTAAAAAATTCTCTCTGGCAGTTGTACTGCTCTCTGGGAACCAAGCCGTGTAAGTTGGATCTCTTTTGTTTTGTCTACAAGAAAGCATGTCTGTTTCTTAAAGCAAGGGACTTGTGCTCACTGGGTTTTCCCCATTGCTGCCACTGTGGAAAAGTGGTCCTTACTTCATGCTAAAAATGTTAACAGTACTTTTAATTTCAGTTCCATGCTCAGTAACTGAACATTGTACAAAAGTCAGCTGGTGTATTACATCTCCTTTTAACTTTAGACTTTTATTTACTTTATGAGAATTAAACAGTTTGGCATTTCTTCTGAATCTGGAAGTGGAAAAGTGAATCTTTAATTACCTGTCCTAAAAGAAAACTAAATGTTTCTGGGATCTGGGAGACTAAAGGGCATATTTGCATGGATCGCAGTGAAGGGGTGGTCCGTGCACAATGCTGTGCAGACTGCGCATGGGGGCAGGCACCAGATGGGCACATGCCCATCTCCACCCATCTCCACGCATGGAGCAACCTGGCTTTTTGCTGGTTGTTCTGTGCGTGGAGATGGGTGGGTCATGGCAGTCCGTCTCTTCCTCTGTTCCCCTTCCTTCTTCCCTCCCCCCCCCCCCCCCCCCCCCACTACTTTTACATGGGCGCTCCCCCACATGTCCACTGGGTGCACATGCTTGGGAGCTTCTTGTGTAAAAATGGCCTACGGTTCAAATCCCACCTTAGCCATAAACTTAAGTCACTATCTCTCAGCCTCATTTCCCCATCTGGAGAATAGGAATAATAATAACCTACCTTCTTGTGTGGGTGAACTAGATGAGGATTGTAAAGCACTTTGAATGCTGAATATGAATAATATGTTCTAGTACCAAGAGAACTTGATTATTAACTGTGTTAATAAAACCCAGGAACTTTGCTCTTCCTCTTCTCTCATCCTCTCTCTTATGCCTGGAACTCCCTACCTGAATGCCTTTGCTCTGCTTTCTCTCTACAGAGCTTCAAATCCCACCCCCCTAAAAGCCTTCCACTTCCAACAGGCTTTCCCTTTCTCGTCTCCCCCAGAGATTTCTTGTTTATGATTGTCTATCCTTAGGATCCTCCTCCTCCCCTGTAACTAAACCAAGAGTGTGTACCTGCAGCTTCTCAACTTCATAAATGTATCCCTGTCTCTCCTTATGTCCCCCTCCCTTTGTCACTCCTTCTCTTGTCCATTCTCAATTGTAAGCTCCTCCAGGCATGGACCTGTCCCTTCTCACAACTGTTCAACACCAGGCACGTTGCTGACAATAATAATGCACGTTGCTGACAATACAATAATATAATAATAATACACATTACACACGCTATGTGTTGAGGATTTCCAATACAGAGGCAATCCTCAACATATACTGGGTTGTGCATATATACCAGCTTGTAGGTAGCTACTGGTGCACAAAGTGACTGCTCGTGAGCTGAGAGCAGCAACAGGTCCTGGGGAGCAGCAGCTTCAATTTTAAACTCCCAGACATTAGTGGGGAGATTTCTTTGTAGAACAGTAAAAAATCTACAGCAAATACAATAGATCCTTTAAATTCTAAAGGGGGTAAAGCATTTTTATCTATTGGGTAACTCTCAGTCCTATGGAAAAGGAAGTGAAATGGAGAAAGAATAAATGAAAACTAAATACAGGAGGGTTATGTGGCTCTTACTTGTGGTGTGAGTGGACTGTTCAGTCCCTGAGGCAGAAGCTGGGGCATGCCGACTAACAATAGGGGGATACGTTTAATATAATGTTATCTCTTCAGGTAAAACCAGACATCATGATTGCTCGCTGTGGCCCAAGATCCACTGACACGTGTGAAAATCTCCAAGGACGCAGCACAGGCCAGGGGCCACCGACACGGGCTAGCACATTTGTTCAGCTTCACCATCCCTGCTCACCTCAGGACAGGGGCTGCCATGGCTGGTTGTCATGGCTGTCCATCATGACGGAGGTAGGGCGCTGGGAGCAGGATGGAAGGGGGCCGGCTGCACACATGTTTCTTGAGCTCATTGCCCTACCCAGGGCTTGCGGGCAGTGGGATAGTTCTTCAGCTGTGGGCACCCTAGTTCGGTGCCCCCAGGTAGTTTGGTGCCCCCAGGAAGGGGTATCCTCTATTTCCTGCCCTGGGCCGTGCCAGAGGGCTGCCCATTTGTTTTTACCGTTCATTGTCTTTCTTCTGTAGGAGAGATTTTTGATACAATTGGTTACATCTCGTTTTGAAGGATACCATCTCATCTGACCCTGCTAGTTTGGCAATCAAGAGACTGTCTGAGTGAGTGGCTCAAAGTAAGGCAAGACTAGAAGACTGTTCCAAGAGGTATAGCCCTGAGTATTGCATCAGACTGCACTATGTGGATAGGCAATGAATAGACATGGGATCAAGGCATTTAGAAAACAATGCAGGGAGCAGGCGGGAATAGTTTACATGATCAGTATAGATTGATATTGGGTAATATTTACATTTTTTCTTTTTTCAGCCTCAAAGGGAAAGCAGCCCATGGGCCACTCCGCTCCCAGACTTCCCAATTTTATTTGGAGAGAGGAGCCAGCCCAGCATATCCACCTGCTGTATTCCATGACACCGCTTGGTTTACTCACTCCAAATTCCTGCACAGGAGATTTTGGCACCAAAGGCAGAAAGAAGAGGGGTGCTCCTTCTGCTGAAATTGTGGTGGCCTGGCCCCAGATCGGAAAGCTTTTGGAAGTGGATGATTTAGCGACTGTAAATGCTGCTTGCACCCGTGCATGTGGCTGCTTCCTGATCAATTTAACCTCAGACTAGCCCTTTTTCTTCATGCCTCTCAAACTATAGGAAAGGTACTTGAACTAAATAGTTTAGCAGAGATGGTCTTTAAAAGAATCTACATTCTGTATTATAAATAGGTAATCTGAAACATATTGAAAACTGAGCAACTAGCTAGCATACTTAAGAACATAAGTTCTGCTGGGTCACTCCAGTAGTCCGCCTAGCTCCGAATTCTCTCTCTGGTAGTGGCCAGCACTTGTTTGATTCAGGAGAAGGAACATGGCAAATAAGAAGTGTGGAGCCAGAGGTTCAGACACACTCCTAGCTGGATGTTGCATCCCCTTACCATCTTAGATAATAGCCGTTGACAGGTCTCCTTGTATATGTCTAATCCTTTAACCCAAGGGAGGATAGGGTCAACCCCTGTGGTGAGAGGACAGGGGGTGGCCCTGGGGGGAGGCGGGGGAGGCCTCCCCGTCAGAGGGGGGTATAGCCCGTATGATGGGGATGATGTATCACTGTGTTTTGTATGTACGGGATGGGGTATTGTTGTAGTTGTTGATTAATGGGGTTATGTTTTTGGTTTACTGATGATTTACCATGTACTGATGCATTGTGCATCATATATAATTCTATATATTTGTTGTTGAAGGGTTCTCCTGGTGAGGTGGGGGGGGCTCCCCCTGGTGGCAGCAGGGTGGAGGGTAGGAAGTAGTGAGGGGTGGAGGAGTGCAGGAAATGTTGGGGGGGTGATATGATTATTGGGGGATTATTGATTAATAAGGGGTTTTGTTTGCCTCTATTGATGTTCAGATTGTATTGATGCATTGTGCATCATATATTGTTTCTGTATTATATTGTTTGTTAGCCGCCTCGAGCCACCTTTGGTGGGGGAGTTGCGGAATATAAATTAAAATTAAAATTGGAATTGGAATCTGTATTATTGGCTTTAACAACGTGCCATGGCAGGGAGTTCCACAGCCAACCATGTGTTCTTTTGTTTGTAGAAAACATGCTGATTTCATTGTGTGCCCACTCATTTTGGTGATGGGATTATTTACTTATTTATAAAATCATTTAATACCCTGACCCTCCTGCTCCAAGCAGCCTGGGGCGGCTTACAATGTTAAAACACATAAGATAAATAAAAACATAAAATACAATAAAAAGGGAAGGCAAGGCACATTTACTAATTATGAGAATTGGTAAATAATAGTTTGGTATTCCTTTTTTCATGCTATTTGTGATCTTAAATGTAGTAGTAGTAGTAGTAGTTTATTGTTTGGCCATAGGCCATAGCAAAGTATTAAAAACACAAGGACAGAAATAATATATAATTCTGAATGGCATAACTTAAAACATAATTAGAAAATAGGAAGTGGAAATTACCAAATCCTAAATAATATTTAAAATAAAACATACCAGAAATAAAAATACATACTTGTATTGCTTGTAATAACTCTAGCTACCCACCATGAGGACTATATTAGGGACACATAACCCGTACAGCCAGGGGCCTTAACAAAAGCCAGTTAAACTTTCCCAAGAGCAATAATCTTAACCACTGTGGGGTTCTTTTTCAGTTAATCTTTTCCTCCTGTTAATTTCGGCAAGCCAAGCAAATTTTGCCATAGTCTTAAGATCTTAAATATAAACACCTCTGCCATATTAGACCCTGGTTATCTCATTTCTAAAGTTAAACTTCCTAAGCTGTTCTCTACCACCAGTCATTGGGTATTTTCAGACGTTACGAGATCACGGTGAACCACGGTGAATACCCACCTGTGGTCACCGTGTCTCGAACGTCTGTTTGGCGGCCGCCCTCCACGGCCCGGGATCACCGGCGGGATCCCAGGCCCTGGCGCATTCAGCCGGACGCGGCGGCCGCATTGGCCCCACCGCCCGCCCGTCTCTTCGGAGGGCGGGTGGCGGGGTGCGTGGAGGGGCCGGGGCCGTGCGGCCGCACGTTGCACCGCGCGGCTCCGCCCCCTCCCACATTCCCCGCCGGGATCCCCCCGGCACGTCTGATATGGCGTGACGGGGTGACCCCAGCAGGGAATGAAAGGGTTGTTTTCAGTACGGGGCCAAGCGGCCCCGTAACGTCTGAAAATACCCATTGTTGTTGCCCTTCTCTGTATTTTTTGCAGTTTTACTCTATCCCTTTTGAGATGTGGCAGCCAGAAATGCACACAATATTAGAGATGTGGAAGCACTATGGATTATGATATTTTTATATTTTCCTCACTTGGTCCCAAAGTTATGTTCCTTTTTTGACATGTGCAACACATTGAAACCCATTTAAAAGAGATGTTTTAACAAGAAAATATAGCAATAAAGGAAACAGCTGCATGAAAATTTCAAAAAGGAACCTAGAGAAAAATATTTCCACAGCTTTAATATACTAGGATGAAGTGTTGAATATTGGGAATTAACAATATTATACAGCTAATGAAATACACTAAACCCATAATAACATCTCTCAACCTGGTGTCCATATAAACACCTAATTCTAGTTTAAACTATCTGGGTTAAGATTGAACCCGGGTTTATTTAATCCTCATTTTCAAGGATTTATTTAACCCAGGATCAAGTAAACCTGGGTGAACGTTCAATCGTGTAAACTGTAAATCCAAATTGAGCATAGAGATTAGTAGACAGAGCGAACATCCTCTCTACCCAGGAACGTCTCTATGGTTATCAGTGCTTTTGGGGGCTCTGGCCAGGAAATCAGCATTTTGATTTCTCTTCCCCCAAACCTGGTGCATAGGTTACCTGTGGGATAGTTAAAAGATATCTCTAAAGGGGATCAAAAATCATAGTAGAAGAGCAGCAAAGCACCGTGGTTTTTTTCGGTCATCCATGGGTGTTTGGCCCTGTAACGAAAACAACCAATTCATCCCCCGCCAGGATGATCCCGTCACGCCGTATCAGACATGCTGGGGGAACCCAGTGGGGAATCTGGGAGGGGGCGGGGCCGTGCGGCGCAACGTGCGGCCGCACGGCCCCGCCCCCTCCACGCCGCCCGCCCTCTGGGGAGACGGGTAGGCGGCAGGGCCAATGCGGCCGCAGCGTCTGGCCGAATTCGCCACGGCCCGGGATCCCGCCGGTGATCCCGGGCCATGGCGCCCAACCAGACGTGATTTTTTTTTTTGGTCCCCGCTGGGGATCACTTTCACCACGCTTCCCGGGAAAGTCCCCCGGGGAGCCCGGGAAGCGTGGTTGAAATTGACCCCATGTGCCGATTGAGCGTGGCGAACATCTGGCGGCTGCCAAATAGACGTTCGAGGCACAGTAACCACAGGTGGGTATTCACCGTGGTTCACTGTGATCTCGTAACGTCTGAAATCACCCCATGTTAGTCTAAACCCATATTAACCATGAACACCTTGTTCCCGGATTAATGATTATTCCGAGTTATAAATGTCCATGTAAACAGGAACACAGGATTAAGAATCCAGGATTTTAAATATGGGTTAGTGACTGTGTAAAAACAGCCACAGTTTCATATTGAGTCTGATATTGATTTCTTTGGGACTTCGGGGTACCCAGCACCTGACAGGATGAAGACCATCATAAAGAAACAGATCTAAATAAACAGGACACTCTAGGAAGGATAGAAAGCTTGCAAACAGGCCTGGAGAGGGGCTGGGGCTAGAATTGGAGTACGATTTTGCATACATCCCAACGGTCACTATTTAGGAGGAACAGTCCCTCTTTGGGTACTGAATCCCGCTGTTCCTCAGTCTTTCAGGGGAGAGAGAGATAAAAAGAGAGACCATTATTCAAGCTTCAGGCACCTCTTTCCTTGTTGCCCCCATGACAATGGAGGTAGGCAGTCCCCAGTAACCACTGACCAGTATGTACTAGGGTCCCAAATTTCTATCAGTTGTCCTGCTTGCAAGCAGTTAATGTTTTGCAGTGCTTTGCTAATTAACAGAATATTTTGTTTTGTAAAGTTCTTTATTGCCTGGTTGGGTGAAAGCTGAGATTTTTAGTAAAATAAAAGTATGTAACAGGGCAATGTGCGTGGACTTGGCTAATACACCCACTGGCCCTTTAAGGGGAGTAGCACCAGTCTGAAGGTGAAGGTGTTCCTAGGAAAGAGGATTGTGCCCTAACAGGCTCTAAGAGGAGTACAGGTGCTGGTGCCTTGAGGAACAGCACTCAAGCACTATACAGCTATGTGGAGCCAGCTGTGTTGGGTGTGGCAACTAGCTCTTAGGGTTAAAACAGAGCAGCAATATAGGAGAGAGCTCCAAGATGCATGAGCTGGGAAAGGCTCTGCCTTGCAGTCCCTAAACTAATCCAGCGGCCAAAGGGGCTGCTCTATGGAGCCTGGCTCAGAGGCTGCTTTTAAACGAGGTGCTGAAAAGCGCCTCCTGAGTCCCACGTTGAGAGAAAAGCCGCGTGGGGAGTGTTTACATACTCCCTGCGCTGCCGGAAGTGACGTGCTCCCTGTTGTCGGCAGCGCCGCGCCACACCCACCCCAGCACCGCTGCTGCCAACAACAGGGAGCACGTCACTTCCGGCAGCGCAGGGAGTATGTAAACACTCCCCACGCGGCTTTTTTCTCAACGCGGGACTCAGGTGGCACTTTTCAGCGCCTCGTATAAAAGCGGCCTCAGAAGGAGGGACAGTGCCGGGCCTGAGCTGAGTGACAGGTGCCTGTCTAAAGGACTGGAAAGGAGACCAGCCAGGAGGACTAGCTAGAGAAGGGCTTGTGGGTCAGGCTTAAGGAGGGCTAGAGGGGCCCACAGGTTGAGAGGCACCCTTAACTTGCCTTTTGGGACTTTTGTATGTATGGCTGAGAGGGTGATGGACTGAAGTTGAACTCCACTGTAAATAAAGAACATGTTGTTTAAGAAAGATCTCATGTGGACCTGGGTCTTTGGGGGGATGGATCTTGAGAGTAGTTTCTCCAAGGCCTAACAACCCTGTTATAAAGTATGTCAGGGTAATGAGGAATTGTAGGTGCTGCTTAACTGATTGATTTAACACCTTGTGACAAGATATGGCGGAAGCAACAATGTGAAATCTCAAACTGTGAAAGTATGACAAAGGAAAATGCTGTTTCTGTTCATTAGCAACTGAAGCAAAAATTGGCAACACTGGCTAGGAACATATTGCACATTTATCCCTACGGAAAACATGCCCCCTCAGTGCAGTGTCAGATAACAATGTGCCAAATATAATCTGAAGGACTGCCATTTGTCAAATTCTTACATGTCCAGCTACTTCTAACTACATCATTAGGAAACAAAAGGTGGACTCATACCTAACACTGATTAAATCAGATGTCTGAGGGGCCCCAGGACATGTATAAGGAGTCCCAGATTAGCGTTACATGCGAGGGAGTCAATGGGAGATCCAGCCCTGCTTTAAATGTGGATTTGGAGTTCAGATCAAATCAGAACACAACACACAAAGCGGTGCTGGAACTCCCATTGACTCCCTCAAATGTAACGCTAATCCAGGGCTCATTATACATGTTCTGGGGTCCTGCAGACATCTGATTTAATCAGCATTACTGAGTTGACTCAAAGATCTCATGTCGTTTGCTGAAATTATGAACAAAATTTAAGAGACTATATTAAAGAGACTATATTTTCTCATCAACATCCCCTTAAATACTAAAGTGCATTATTAGTATGTTACTTTCTCTAATTATTGAAATTTTGAATTTCAGCAAAGGAAAGAGATAAAATTCTCTTCTCCTAAGTTAAAATAAGAGTGCATACTATACTAGCGATCTAAGCAAATGAAAGAACTAGATATTTATTTTTCAATTAGACATTCCCATCCTAGTGACCCTGACGTATCAACTTGACATTCCCATCCTAGTGACCCTGATGTATCAACTTGTGTGGCTAGATTTTTATTCCAGGTTTTATAATTCAAGAAGACCTAATACCTCAGCCGGGATCAGGGGTGTGAAAGGAGAATACCAGCAGAACTAGTATAGTAATTATGTTTAAGGCACTTAACTGGTTTTATTTATAGTAGTCATTAGTTTTAAGCCCATAATAGTAAGGAAATGTATATGTGCAATGTATATCGAGTACCTATAAAATGACAGAAACTGTATATTTTATTTTAATTCAATTGCAATTGTTTTATTTTTATTTTTATTATTATTATTTGTGATGTGTTTTGCAATGTGTTTTATAATGGCCTATGGCTATGTAAATAAAAGTTTATACTACTACACTGCACAATACACTGGCGCACCCATGCACACCCCCCCCCCCCCCAGTGGCGCTGGTTCAAAATGGCCTAAGACTAATGTGGCTTTGCAAACATTTCTAGAAGCTTAAGCAGATTCTGCTCTGTTACAGCATTCTTGACTGCAGCTAGAACTATTGGCTAAATACTCATTATTTAGAACTATTGGCTAAATACTCATTATAGCAAGAAACTATCTGTCATAAGGAGATACTGGGCTACATGTAGACCACAGGTCTAACAAATATGTAAACGTAAAGGTTAAACAAGTATGTAATGTGAAAGCTGAGAACTGGAAACTCACTTCATGCAATGGAGAAATGCAAAGTCATGCCGAATGTGTATGCAGAAAAATCCTAAACACCTCTGCAGAAACTAGCCATAGACTATTGAGTTGCAAATGGATTTCGTCCTGTTACAATTTTTGAGTAGAAGAGTACCATGTAGTACATATCATAGTTACACTGTTAGTGGATGAATGTCACTCAACTCTGAGGTTTCAACCCATTAAGCTCAGGACCTTATACAATGGAGGGTCCACAGCAACTCCTTGTGTTGTGGAGTTTGAGATGCTAATCAGAGTAGCAAAAATGTATGAATAGGACTAAATTATTTGGTTAGAATTTTTGATATTTTAGGATACAACAGTAGGGTTGATAATTTCATACCACATTTTATTAGGGATATATCTCCCTTAGGAGCTGTTCTGCCTAGCTGCTATTTGATTGTGCCAGACTGAAACCTTTACTTACATAGCGAATCCTTAGTCACGCTGTGGGGGAATACTTGTGAGTAGCTGCTGACCAGTGTGACTAAATGGTTCACAATCTGACCCTATGTGATGACTTGGTTCTATATAAAGAAACAAAGGAACATGCCCCAAATTAGGCAAATCTATAATTACACCACAAGTATAAAATAACATCACTTCATCAGGCTGTGTTTCAAAAATCTAGCAAAAACCTGTAAAATAACTTAGTTGAATGCTCAATGCAGAATTATTCCCAAATAAATAAATAAATAATGTATTTTAACTTAATTTTTATTGCCCAGTCTAATTTTATGTCCTAAATCATGTTAACTAAAAAAATCAATTTGGGATTTGTGTTTCCTGATACCTGATCGTTATGTGAAACAATATGAAATGTGTTAACAATACAGGTCAAGCTGCATCTTGGGCACCTTGAAATGCCACTAGCCCATTTATCCCTGAATTGAAGAGATAATGGGCATCTTTAGACAACAAAGTTCGGGTGTCAAAACCCCTTTGTACAAGTTTGGCCCTTGCGTGTAAGCACCATAAAAATCCCAACACCAATTTGGCTACCTGTTTAGATACACGATGTGAACATCATTGCATGACAAGAACAGTTTACATGTTCCGGCTGAACACGTGGCAACGTTGTGCCTAATGATATTGCATGGTGTGTTAGCAGGTACAACACAGGGAATGAGGCGGCAGTGCTTGTGTGCTGAGATTGGGTGGGGAGCAAAACACTGATTTGCCCCAAGATGGGCTGTGTGTCTAAGTAGCGCCACATGGTGAACACAGGGCCAAACCAGTGTTCGTATCAAGGTCAAAACACACATTCAGACACCTGTTGATGTTAAAGGCACCTAATGTTAAGACTAGTAGCTCCCAATTCCTTTAAAAAAATATTTTTTTAAAGTACTGGTAAGTGTACATATTTCACAAACAAATGTCATCCTTTAAGGCAGGGGTGGGGAACCTTTTCCCTCCCAGGGGCCACTTAATAAACTTGCAGAAGCTCGGAGGGCCACACAGAAGTTGAGGAGGGGGTGCTTAAGGGATGCACTCTAGGAAAAGGAGGGCCCAAAATCATGGACCTGTGCCATGGAAGTGTCCCCTATTCTTGTTTGCATGACCTCATCTCTGGTTCTTCCCTTGAGCTCAGTTTTTCATTGACTGGAGGTAAGAACTGGATCCAAGAGCCAGATCCAGGAAGTGGAAAGGGGCCACATAAAACCTTGCCGTGGGCTGCATTTGGCCTCCGGGCCTGAGGTTCCCCATCCCTGCTTTAAGGCTATGGTCTTGTTAGAAAACTGTAGTAGCAGCCAGAAACAGCACAAGGAATTTTGCTGCCCTAGGTGGCCTCAGCTCCTCATGCCTCCCACGGTATCGCAGAGTTTACCAGAGTTTACCCATCGTATCGCAGAGTTTACAAGAGTGGCTGCAGTTTCCCCAAGCCCCTTCAATTTGCTACACTAGGCGGTTTCCTGCCCTGCCTCTATGGTAGTGCTGGTCCTGGTAGCAGCCCAAGATTTAAGAGAGCAGACAACTGTAAACAAATGTACATGAGTAAAAGAGGCAGCATATTTAAGAGGAAATTGGCTTTCAAACTTACAGAGGGGATGTTATGAACAACAGCAACTAAAATAAAAGATTTTGTAAACAATACACTTGAGTCTCTTTAAATGAAAAATGCAAGGTATGAAATGAAGCAGACCTTTCTAAATAAAGAATTATAATACAAAAATTTAGAAACACTGAATATTTTTCTTCAGCTGAATATTCTGAGGCGAACAGGAACTGTAGTGAACTCAATACTATGTACAGTATAACTAATCCTCATATTTTCAGAAGCAGGCATCATGACCAGCTGATATTTTCTTTCCTCAGGACCAGCTGTTCTCAGGAGTGTCTGGCTGGAGCCATATGATCCTATCAACACATTTTGAGTTGTACCCAAAAACTGACAAAGACTCTTGTGCAGCAATGACGGTCGCAGAGGAAACTCGCCCTTTTGCTCAGCAATTATCCAATGTCTACTTTACTATACTTTCACTTTTTTGTTTTAAACTCTTTGTGAAAATCAGCCTTAGCATCCTCAGTCATTTCTACATTGTGAAAGGAAACCGTAAGGAAGCAGCAAGGATAGCTGCTGAATTTTATGGAATACCTCAAGAACAAGGTATGTTTAGACTCTATTACCTTTGTTACTGCTGTCTGCTAACATTATTTTTGTATACATTTACATTAAACTAAATGATTTGTGATTTTCTTCACACAATACAAGTAGCTCATATGAGTTAGTTTATGTTAGTTAGGGCCAAATTCTGACACCTTTTAGTAGTATTTTCTCATCCTCCAATTGACTGCCTGTAGAATAAGGTGCTATTTATTCAACATGCATAAAAGTAGCAGAATGTAGCCTACTGTCATTATAAAATCTAAGTGATAGCTTTGTCTTTTAATGAGTACAGTTTATAAGATATCTGAAGAAGAATTCTTGGTAAAATGATAGAAAATGTGATTTATAGATTAATGATGGCTATCATATAAAACTGGTTTATACACAGCATAATACTACTACTATTATTATTATTATTTTATTTTATTATTTTATTTTATTATAAGCATTTATATAGATAGCACCAGTGATCATTTTACAAAAAATAAGCTGCTACTAATATAATACTAATGTAATAATATTACTAATATAATATAAGTAGGAAAACTATTTGCAGAGCTTGTGCCACTAAACTGTAAGCTCTGACATAGTTTAATTTATATACTTGCAAATTCAGCGGTTCTGATTGTGCCACAAATAATAATAATAATAATAATAATAAAAATCTCTCCATACTTCAGTTTGTCATTCAAGGTCTTTTGAATCAAACTCTTATTTTTTTGTGGGAAATTGATTCACTTGATTTAAAAATATCAAACTTCTTTATTTGGGGGAGATATGGCTTTTGTAAAGCTGTTTCTCAAAACAACGTTATATTTTAAATTAAAACATTACAAGTCATAAAATAACAACACAAGACTGATCTAATCTGGGCCAGAAAGCTCTAATCTGTGTCTGATACTTTCCTGAAGCATTTGAAATCTAAGGGTTTATCTCCCTTAGAAAAGAAAATTAGCTTCAGAATTCACGGCCAACTTTCCTAAAAGTATTAGCTGCTCCTAGCTGGAGTTCTGGCTTGGGCCTGCCTCTAAAATCTAGTCATGCATTGTGTACTTTGGACCAATGGTTAATGAGATTTTATAGCTAATAATGTGGTTTCTGCTCACCCATTTAGACTGCTATTGGGCCTTCTTTTTGTTTTGTTTTTTACATAAAGTGATTACAATTTTTTTTTTTAAAAAAAATGAGTACATCTCAATCCAGCCAAGAAAGCATTGCTACATTTGCTAAATAAGCATGTGTGTGTACACAAGCTCAGGAGGGCATATTTACCAGATGTGTCAATGAGCACTTCTACTCAATTCCCAAGCAATAAATTATGTATTTTCATAATCTAAAGCATCAAGAGGTAATTATCTTGACACTCTAAGCACCTCGATTAAAAACAGAATGGTTTATAATAGAATGAAGGAAACAAAAACATACAAAGGTATCCTAATTAATGATGCAGTAAACAAACAAATATATCCCTCAGTTTTCCTACCACATAAGGCAAGTAAGGTGGGTGTTTTTGAGCAACATTCTTGAAAGATGCATGTTGTAATGTGCCCTGCAGTTCCAAAAATTCAGGCTGTAAGAGACCAAGCAATTGAGGGTGCACTCCCTCATCCCAACAGAGCTCCCCACAGTGTATGCCCTGCCCGAAACCTCTTTTTTTTCATTTGTTGAGCAGAGCTCTTTGGGGTGAAATTCACCTTTCCCTAAGCGTCTCTTTAGTAAATGGATTTTTTCAGGGCACTGAGTTGAAGGAATGGGCTTTTTCCTACTTGCCTACTGGCAAGTTTGTAGGAATAGAAACAATTACTTAAGCACCCTTCCTACTTGGGCTTTTGGGCCCCTGGAAGCATGTCATCATGGATCCCTGCCCTTTCCCCCCCCAATCTTTGTTGAGAGTGTAGAAGACACTAAAGTTGTATGAATATGCATTTGTAATGGATTCTGCCCAGGCTACTTATGGTTTAAGCACTGAGACTAGCAACCTCACAGGTTTGTTAATATCTGAATGAATTATACTACAAATATACTTGTGTGATATTATTTCCATTGTCAAATACAAAGGCTTTGTGAAAGCCACAAGTTTTGGCCAGACCAATAAATCACATGTTAGGAAGGATATTGGTATGAGAGACTGAAATGGTTTTTTAGTGGCTCATTGGGAATGTGCTTTCAAAATTAGTATCTATATATTAGGACACGTAATTGATTAATGGGCCAGAAGGAAGCTGAAAGCAACATGGAAATTTACTATTAGGACTAGAGTGAAACTTTGGGTGTTAACAGATGAGACAGTAGCCCAGAATAGCCAGCAGTAGTCATGGCCCGTCTATTAGGTGCCCTCAAGATGGTCACCTCCCACCTGCTGTGGGGCTGCTACTCATGGTGTTGTCCTGGGAAAGTCCAATGACATTGTGCGGGCCAACCCAGTGTACTGCGTTTCCCCATGGCCACCTCCCATCTGTTGGGGTGGGTCATGGTGTGTCCACATGGTTGCCCCCATCTATTGGGGTGCTTGCAGCCCCTGCATGTGTTCAGGTCCTCTGGGACCATAGAGTCCTGGGAGCAGCAGCTAGAGCAGTTCGGGGATCGGCTACAACTTGGTGGTGGTGGTGGATGGAGCCTGGTGTTTGCTGGGGTGCTCTGCTCAATCCAGGGCGTGGCAGCTGCGTGGGGGCTCCTCAGAGCAACCCTTTGCTCCTGCTGGCTCCAGCCCCATCTGTTTTCCCCCTTTAATTTGCATTGAATGGTCACTTTGTCTAACAGTGGCTTTTGTAACTTAGCTTTGGATTTCTTAGCTTTCGACTGTTTGCGGTACAATCATAGTGTGATTTAATTTTTTAAAAAATTTGATATTTATTGTTTAATGTAATAGTACAGTTTCTGTGGATAATTTTTTAATTTGTACTTTAAAATAGAAATCTGTATTGTAAGAATGATTCTGTTTTAGCAGAAGAAAACAGGTTGAAGTGCTTAAAAATGTGAATGGATCTCTTGTTAAAATGGAAGATAGTCTCCAAATTGTAAATATCAATATTCTCCACATGCCCAGGAACCACCCCGGCTGCATTAATGAGAGCAGAGTTTGGTTTTTCTTCATTGACTTCTTTAGTGAAAGTATATATTTTAAAGTTTTGACTACATTTAGGCTTCTGTGAACAGGACTGTGTGGCTCACTCGGCCTTCCTCTTATCAGTTTCCAGTCCCTGGGAAAACAGTATTGCATCTTTGCTGTTGCATCGGGGCTTTTCTTAAAACTATTTACTTTCCATGCCTTACTGTAACGCCCTTAGCTTGATCAAATGCTGAATTAGCGATCAGGAAAAACAACTTCTTAATGAAACAATATATTCCCAAAGGATTTCGGAGGTTTACAAATGTTTGCCAATTCACCCAAGGGGAGCTGCTTATTTATACTCATTACTTAATTGGTCCAGCAGGACTGCATTCACCATGGCTAGATTTGGTATGTTACCATCTGCAGTGACGGAAGGCTGATTGACAAATGTCCCCTATGATCTGAGATATTGCAGATGTTGTCCACAGTGGAATCATTGGCTCACATCCTTTTTGATTGTCATATAGAGAGAGAACCTCGCTGCGAAATTCTTGAACCAGTCATCTTAGCTCTGAGGGCGTACAGTCAGCACGATGCCCTGGTGTCCCTCTTGAGGGATTCTGACCCTTCTATAACTCCTTGAATGGCAAAAATCTGTGCGATAGCTATCAAAATCAGGAAGACAGTTCTGGAGAACATGTAATTGTGTCTACGTCCTCTGGTAATTGTAGCCTTGGTCCTTTGCTTGTTTATGATATGTGATTTTATGTTTGTTTACTGTATTTGTGTCACCACAGTGCTATCACAATAAAATTGTTGTTTGTTTGTAAATATCAAATGTGTGTAGTGTCGAGACATTGAACCTGTCTGTATGCCCTACATTGGCGCCTTCTTAAGGCAAATTAAAAGAAGTTATATTGGTTTACAATAAAATGTTTAGTATAATCTAACAATAATTTTACTTTTTAAAACTATTTCAAACATTATGCGTCACTACACTTTGATATAAATTTTAAAAATAAATACAAAAAGAAAAGCACAAAAATAAACTAAAATCTGCTGTAGGTAGATTATTCTGGGAATCTCCAATGAAATATGTTATTATTTATTATTATTATTATTTATTTTATTTATATAGCACCAGCAATGTCCCTGGCAATGAAAACAATTACTAATTAGAGACAGATTCATCCTGCAGGGAGCTTACAATTTAGGAAGTAATAGAGAGGGGAGACAGGGATACATTCATGGATTTGAGAAGCTGTAAGTGTAGGTAGTTGGTTTAGTCAGTGGAGAAGGGAACCCTGAATGAAAGGACAGTAGAAAGAGGATTAGCAAGCAGCCTGTTGGAGTGAGGAGACAGGAAAAATGTGATGCAAGATGTCAGCTTTTAAGAGATATTTGAAGGTTGAGAGGGAGGGAGCACAGCATGTGCGTTTGGGGTGGGTGTTTCAGGAATGGGGGACAGCATGGGAGAAGGGGCAAAGTTGGTTTAGGTAGCAGGAGATTACTTTTGGGCAGGTGTGGGTGGTGGCAGAGGAGGAGTGATGTACCCAGGTGGGACATAGCATGAAACAAGGGAAGAAAGACAGTCACAGTGGCGGCTGGTGGGTTTTATTTATTTATCTATTTATTTATTACATTTCTACCCCGCCCCTCCTGAACACAGATCGGGGCGGCTTCCAATCATAAAACAACAATATAGAACAGTCTAAAACACACAAAAACCATTCCCAAAATATTTAAAACATAAAATAAACAGGGCCTGGGATATAAAACCATTTAGGATATAAAACCATTTAGGATGAGGGAGATAAAAATCACCTCCCCACCCCCCTCCCCAAGGGCCTGGGTGAACAGCCAGGACTTGCATCTTTGCCGAAATACCAACAAGCTCGGGGCCAGACGGGCCTCCTCCGGTAGGGAGTGCCAAAGACGCGGCCCGGCCACCGAGAATGCTCTCTCCATTGTGACCCCCCACTTAACGCGGGGGACCTCCAAGAAGGCACCCCCAGCAGACCAAAGGAGCCACTCCAGGGTGCGGAGGGCGAGGCGATCCCTGAGGAATGAGGGGCCGAGACCGTGCAGGGCTTTATAAACTAATACCAGCACTTTGAACCTGGCTCGGCACGCTATTGGCAGCCAGTGCAGAGCCTGGAGCACTGTTGTTATGTGCTCCCGGCGACCTGTCCCCAAAAGGAGAGGGACCGCCGCATTCTGCACTAGCTGCAGCCTCCAAACCAGGCACAAGGTAAGCCCTACTTAGAACGCATTGCAGTAGTCCAGCCTCGAGGTGACGAAGGCATGGATGAGGGAGGCCAGGTCTGGGCCGGAGATGAATGGATGCAGCCTCCACACCAGACACAACTGGCGAAAGGCAGCCTTAGCAACTGCCTCCACCTGCCGCTCTAGGCGGAGATCCGCATGCAGCTCCACCCCCAGACTCCGGACCTGTTGAGCTATAGGAGGGCGAACCCCCCCCAATAAGGGGGGCCGACACCTCCCTCACTCTCCCCACCACCATCACCTCCGTCTTATCGGGGTTGAGCTTCAGTCTGCTCTGCCACATTCATTCTGCCACGGCCTCCAAACACTGGGATAGCACCGAGATAGCAGGGTCTGGGTCCGTTGAAAAAGAGAGGTACAGATGAGTATCATCAGCATATTGGTGACAACGCACCCTGAACCCCCTCACGACCTCCCCCAGGGGCTGCATATAAACATTAAACAATAATGGAGACAGAATAGAACCCTGCGGAATGCCGCATGATAAGGCACGGGGGCAA
>QEPC01015544.1:604656-655305 GCA_003113815.1 Sphenodon punctatus
CCCCCCCCCCCACCCCACCCCCAAAAAAAGAAGAAACCTGGAAAAAAGCTGCATAAAAAAAGAGAGAAAAACCTGATTTTTAACCCCTCTTCCCCGCCACCCCAAGAGACTTGGAACAGAAACTGAGGAATTGGGACTACTTGGGTTCCATCCAGCCCCCCCAACAAACTCCTCAGACTTAGAAAAGGTCCTATTTGTTTGGACAGGCATTGGTTGGTGGGGATACAGTGTAGGTATGGGTGCTGTTTAGGTGATGTGGCTACTTTGGTTCAATCCAGCCCCACCCCTCATCATCTAAACAACACTCATACCTATACTGTATCCCCACCAACCAATGCCTGACCAAACAAATAGGCATTTTCTCAGTTCGAGTAGTTTGGTGCCTGGCTGGGTAATCTTAATTAAAACACCCACTTTCCTGTTTCCCTGAGATCCCCTTGGCAGGGATAAAATAAATAAAAATAAAAAGGAAATAAAATAAAATAGATTAGAATAAAATAAAGCTTTTCAAATGAATCATAAGAAAAATAAAATAAAATTCCTCCTTCTCCACGTTTTAAAATGTACATAGAAGTCACACCTGTGTGAACAACAAGTGCAGCATATCCAGCAATTTCATTTAGGCAGGTTATATTCACCTCCTGCATCTGCCAGGTTTAAAAGCAGACAGACAACCTTAAACCTCACTTACAAGCAGTTTTAGCAAAGATCCACAGAACAGACACAAAGCTTTCCCCCAATCCGCGCAGGTTAAATGTCAGTTCAAAGACCCCAAAGGCATCCAGAGACTCTCAAACACATCAGCAAAACAAACACTCCACATCATCAAGTGGGGGAAGTGGGGGCACACTGGGGAGTGGGGTTCACTCGGGGACACAGTGGGGTCTCTCAACACAGTGGGGAAGTGGGGTCTGTGTCCTCAAATGACCCCACTCCCCCCACACCTCCAGTGTGCTCCCACTCCCCCAGTGTGCCCTCAAATGGCCCCCACTCCCTGGTGTGCCCCCACTGTGTCCCCAAGTGACCCCCACTTCCCCACCGTGTCCTCAGGTGGCCACCAAATTCCCCCACTCCCCAGTTAACCCCCCGCTCCCCCAATGTTCCCAAGGCAAAAAACCCTAGGGCCTACCTGATCCTTTCAGACAGGTCCGTACCGGGGAACACAATAGCTGCTGCTGTGCTGGGGATCTGCGAGTCAGCGAGGTCTCTGAATTCGACCCCGCCCATCCACAAATTTCTCACCTCACAAGTTGCGCAGCCGCAGCCTGAGAGGCAAGTTGAAAGGCACCCCTCCAGGCTATTAAAATGGCTGGGCAATGGGTTCCATTAGAACCCATTGCCCAGGCTGGCCACGCCTCCAAAACCTGTGGCTTCATAGTTCGATCAGCAGTACCAACCCACCAGAAGCTGCTCCTGCGCACTACTCCTACAGCTGTGGGCAAAGCAACTGGAGGAGCAGTGCGTAGGCGCAGCCTTTCTCCCCAGGCTAGTGCGCATGTGCAGAAGAGAGCGGGGACTCCAACACCGGCACTGTCAGCTGCTGTCTCAAAAGTACCTCAACACAGGCTCTTTTTGCTGTCCTCTGGTAAAAACTCAAAATACCACCCATTACTTGCGAGGCTTTTATGGCCAATCTTTGGGCATGGGGTACCCACGACTTGGAAGTAGTAATAGTCAGCCCTAAGTATGTAAATGTTTTAACAGACTTTAATCTTCCCCGATTTAAATGCCATGCCACTATTTTTCTATCACCATAAGCCATAACTTTAGATTTTTGAACATTAATTTCTAAAGCTTTCTGAGTATAATAAACTGCAAATCTATCAAGAAGTCTCTGCAGTCCAACTTTAGTCTGGGGAAAAAAGAGCCATGTCGTCTGCATATAGAAGACAAGATGATTCCTCGCCTAGCAAAGGAGGAAGATGAAAATTTGCTTCTTTCAGTTGTCCCCCCAAGTCATTCAAATACAGGCTAAAGAGAACAGGTGACAATACACAACCTTGACGCACTCCATGGTTAGAGGGGAAAGTGTTTGTCATTTCACCTCTAAATCTATACCTTATTCTAGTCTTTGTCTCTTCATAATATGTCCTAATTAATCTTAATAAAGTGGGATCCATCCACATCTTGTTTAATTTCTTCCAAAGAAGCACACTTTCTATTGTATCGAAATCCCCAGAGAGATCTATGAATGGAATGCAATGTATAATTTTTGTTTCTTTTTAGCATATTTTGATGATATATGACAAACCGTAAAGCACTGATCCATTCAGGAATATCCTGAATGAAATCCTGCTTGTTCCTCCCCCAGTATACCTATTTCTTTAAGCCATTTTTCAGTGTGCTTCAACAGATGTCTGCCCAATATTTTAGCTGGGATATTTATCAAACTGATAGGTCTGTATGAGGATGGATCCAATTTATTACCCTTCTTATAAATGTGTACCAGAACATTCTCTCTCCACGTTACTGGATAAATATCAGTTATGAGTATTCCATTCATTAGAGAGCACAAAATCGGGATCCAAAATTCCCTGTCTGACTTAAATAATTCAGGTGGTAACTTATCAAGTCCCGGAGATTTACTATTTTTTATGTCCCCAATATATTTATCCATCTGAAAATCTTGAATCAAGTAATCTTGAATGGACTTTCCCATTTCCAACTGTCATAAGTAATTCTCACCCTCTGTACTGAATATCTTAGTTGTAAATTTAGTACAAAAATAAATCTCCCATACAGATGGCTTAATATTAGCATCCACCATCACATTACGTGATTTGGAACAACCAGAAACTATTTTCCAGAATTCCCTCATATTATTTTGCTTCACTGCTTTTTCTAGTTTATTCCATCCTTCTAAATAATATATCTGTTTCTTTTTGTTAAGTATAGTTTTATACTACTTTACCACTGTAATGCCCATTTTAAGGGCACAATCATTCGGAAGATCTGAACTATTCCTGCATAATACTAAATAATCCATTACCTCTTTTTTGCAGTTAAGCACTCCTCATCGAACCAAGCTTTATGAAAACTAATCCTATCCCTGCATGTCTTTGTGCTCACTAATATCTGCTTCAATTGGTCTGCCAGTATTTGGTAATTTTCCCTTATATTAGTGAGAGACTCCAGGCTATCTCTTTGCCGAGTAGCCAACCACGTTTGATATAATTCTTTTGTCTTTCTTTCCACCTCCTCATTCCATTCTACCCTCTTCTGATAGGTAGTATTACCTCTATCTGGGGTTTGAATCCTACTACCAGTATATATCAATATTACTGACAAAGGAAAATGATAACTTTCTGGATGAGGGACCACGTCTAATTCTTTACATTTTGTCAAATTCTCACAACCTACTAAAATATAATCTACTGTACTTGTTCCTACTGATGAGACAAAAGTATATTGCCCTGGAACATCTGAGGCAACTCTTCCATTTAAAGTCCTATAACCAGAAAGATACATAAATCTCAGAAGCTCGTTGCCATCCTGATTCATGGTTTTGTCAGTCATAATGGAGGCCAGAATGTCTATCATTTCATCTTTTTCCCTATACACTTCTGAGGAATAATTCCCAATTCTGGCATTAAAATTGCTCGAAATAAAAAAAAAGGCAACTGGTCTAATCTCTTCTAGGAACTCTAATTTAGTTTCTAACAATGGAAACCACCAGCCAGGAGCTACCCCTTGTTTTCTTGGAGGGAAATATACATTTATTAGAAACCAAAAAATATTTGATGGGAACTCCAAAAGGACTGGAAGTATATAACTCTATCTGGGTGAATTTACAATTTAATCCTAAATCCACCAAAGTTACTAGACCTCTACAGTCCTTCCAAGCCGGTACCGAATAGGATTGATATCCATTTAATTAATATCCTTCAGCCATCCAAGTTTCTTGGAACATAAGCAGCTGGGCCTTATAAATTTAAGCCAATCTGAATCTAAACCTTTATTTTTTATCCCAGCTATATTCCAAGAAATCGACGTAATATCTTGATCAACTAATTTAGGTCCCTGTGAATCAAAACCTAGTCAAATCTGTCTCTCACTGCTGTTAAACCTACTATTCACAAACTCATACGTTTTCCACTACTCTTTGTCTGACTAAGGGCATGTTATACCAGGTGACGTTTTGTCCATCTTTTATTGCATCGCTGAACGTTCTTTTACTAAATGATTTAGTTTGTTTATATTCCCGTCTTCTTCTTCCTTTGTAATAAGGAAAAGCATCATCACTTATTTCTAGCCCCCAAAGTAGAGATTCCACCTTCTTTAAGATCTGTTCCCTAACTGAGTATCTCTCAAACTAACCCTAACTGGGAGAAAACGATAAGCTCCTTGACAAGAAAAAAGTCTAGTCACAAATATCACATTTCTTCCAATTAGCCGGTTGGAAAAATTTGTTTTCCGTGTTAAATACATAATCACTCGATCCTATCCATTGGCAAATCATATATAACAATATTCTGCTTCCTCAAATTTTCTTGCTTCCTTCTTTTCCTCCTTTTCCAATACATATCATCTGTTCTGTAGCTATCTATTGTAACCAACCCTGATTCTGGTGTAGAAACTCCAGTTACAGGGTTTAAGTTACCAATACTAACTTGAGTAACCTCCTCCTCTAACATTAATACTTGTGCAGATTGATTTGAATCAGTATTTTTAAAATCAAATTTAACTGCAGATCCAATCAAATTATCTCTATTATATTTCCCATTAGTAATATTTTGAGACAGTATTGATAATTGTTTGAGACAGTATTGATATTGATAATCTGTCTCTTCTCTCACCCTTCCACGCCTTCCCTGCTCCCCTAAGCGCCTTCGTCCCTTCTCACTTGCTGCCCCCCATGCCTGGAACTCCCTCCCTGTCCACATCCGCCTTGCCCCCTCCCTTCATACCTTCAAATCTCTCCTTAAAACTCACCTCTTTCGTTCTGCTCTGTCTGACTCTTTAGCCTGCTGAGCCACTATTCCTATACCTACGGTCTGTTTACCCTTATCCTTGCCACATGGACCTGCCTGCTGTCATTCTCATCGTAACCAAGCCAAGTACGTGCACTTGAGACCTTGCATCTTCATGAATGTTAGACCCCTTGTCTCTCCCTCTGTTCCCCTTCCTAAGTCTCTCCCCCAGCTCCTGTCTCTCAGATTGTAAGCCCTAGGGGCAGGGACTGTGTCTATTTTATTACTTTGTAAAGTGCCAGGTACACTGCTGGCGCTATATAAATGTTTGTTAATAATAATAATAATTGTTTCTCAAAGCCAAAATACTGTAACTTAACATTATCAAAACCAGTCAAAATAGTTTGATTCAATAAATTAAGTTCTCTAAGTTCCAGTAAACCCTTAAGTTATCCACATAGGCAATCTTCATATAACGATAGGGGCAATGTCTCCCTTGATTGTGTGGGGTTACAAAATTGATACAAATTGATACAAAATTGTCCAAACATGTAGTAAAGCTATTACCCAGATTGGAATTCATTGTTATTTGACTATTATTTTGGCCTGGCTCAAGTTCCAAAAAAGGAGTTTTAACATTATTAGTCCCCAATTAACAGATCCCCCACCTTCTGCGAAGGTCCCCAATTAACAGATCCCCCACCTTCTTGTGAAGTCAAATTTCTTTTCCCCTCATTTTCTTTATACATGGGATCATTCTTAATTAACCATCCCTTTTTGGCTACCTTTGGGTGAAGACTTCTTCATAACAAAATTTGTAATTTTAGTTTGGGTATTATGGACCATGCTGCATCCAGCAACCCCTTAAAAAACCCTTACTATCTGTATTTCTAATATCCATATTCATATTTTACACAAAATCCGCTATACACAATTTACCAGATCACTTTCGATTGGGGCCTATTGTTATGTCTTTCCAGTATTTACACAACCTCTTCAATATTGTCTCACTCTTCCCAGACCTTGCTGGAAATACAATTTGACCCCTGTCTCTCTTGGAGATATCGTGCCCTTCCTGAGACTTACTGGCAGCACAGTTTAGCCCCAGAGTCTCTTGGCGATGCCTTGCCCTTCCCAGGGCTTACTGACAGCACAGTTTGACCCCTGAGTCTTTTGGAAATGCCTGCCCTTTCTGGGACTTGACACCGACACTATAAGTCCTGGTGTTCTTAAGAGGTTTACCTATTACCTTCTTTAACCCTTAAGTAACACCTTACTCAGTAAGCCATGTAAACTTCATGGATTCATTTAATGTTATTCTGAACAACTAAAATGCTCAAAAATCAAGCCTGTTCTAATTTATACTTTAAGTTTCTTTATCATAGCTATTAAAATAATCCTTAATTAAAACATAAAATCTACAATATATAAAATTCCAGCAGATTTAGTAGCCCGGTTCCTCAAGGGCTCCTTAAGGGCCACGCCCTGTGGCTTGCGGCCCTTAGATATGCGGCCTGAGATAGAGCCGCTGCCCGCAGGGAAGCATAGCCCCTAACAGAGTCACTTCGGGGCCAGCTCTGTACTCCAGACCCCTCTCTCTAGATGGCAACCGGAGGGGGGAGGGATGAAAAAACAAGCAGGGTCCCAATACTTGCTGCATGGGGTGAGCTCATGCTCCCAACACCCAGGCTCCTGCCCTTGAAGGATCCCCTCAGTAGCCTGGTGAGCCCAAGGCAACTGAGTCTTCTAGAAGTAGGGGTGAGACAGGCCCAAGTATAGCAATCTTGTTCCCTCTGATGCTCCACAATGTGAGATTGATGCAGTTCCTGGTGACAGCCACTGCAGACCTCCTCAGTCTGTTACGAAGCTTCTGGTGCCACTACCACGACTGGCCCATGAAAAGCCCACAAGCAGCCGGCACCCTTTGGTCCGCATGCAGCTCGTTTGTGGAGCTGGGATCCAGCCTGGTATTAAGGCTTTGAAGTGGGCCGTCTCCACCACCTCCATCCGCAAACGGCCCGCAAACGGCCCGCAAATGGCTCTTCGGCCGCCGCCCTCTGGGCAACAGCTTCCTTTTATAAGGGGGAGGGAATTACCTGAAGGGGAGGGGATGAGAGGGGAAAACCACTGTAAGGCTCCAATCATCAGTTCCCTGGACTCTTTTCTGCTTGCAGTATGATGCCAAGCCCCCCACACCATGTCACATGTAAAAACACCCTGAAATGGACATCTGGAGGAGGAGGAGGAGGATAGGAAGATATAGAGGAACAAGGCCATGAAGAGTTTTGAAGTTGAAGTCAAAGAGTTTGTGCTGGATATGAAGCGGGAGAGGGAGGCACTAGAGGGAGCAGAGAAGGCACTAAACATGATCAAAGTGTTGGGCAAGGTGGATTACCTTGGGAGCAAAGTGATGAATAGAAATGAGAGGGTCAAGGTGAGAGCAGGGAAGGCCAGTAAGAAGAAGGATGATAAGATGGCGTTGCAGTAGTTAAGACGAGTAACTAATTCATAGAGTAGAGCAGGGATGGGGTTTACGTTCCCTCCCGGAGGCCACTTTCAAAATAAGTCCAAGCTCCACACTGGGGGTGGGGGTACTTCAGGAGTTTTCTCAGAAAGAGGAGGGTACAGAGATCATGGATTTATCCCTTCTCCTTGTTGCATGCCTTCATCTCTACTCCTTTACCCTGAGATCACTCTTCCAGTGTTTGAGGGTAGGAACTGGGTCTAGTTTCCAGACCAAGGAACAGGGAAGGGGCCAAATCAAAACTAGCCATGGGCCACATTTAGCCCCTGGACCTGAGGTTTCCCACCCCTGAACTAGAGTTTTGGCAGTGGAAGCAGTTAAAAAGGGGCAGATTTTAGCAATGCTCTGCAGACAGAAGTGATGAGCCTTATCAAGAGACTGAATTTTAGATACATGGAGAAAGAGGAGTTAAAGAGCTAAAGGCAAAATACTCATTATTTTACCAAGTATTTTTCTGAGTACCGAGTCTCCTTACATAGGGGCAGGAAACAACATTATAAAGGGGTATATGCCCCTGGCTCCCCTTCCTACCCATTCCCCTTCTCCCTGCCCCTTTCCCTACCCCCAGTCCTTACCTGTTCCCCCCTCCCCTCTCTTTGCTCAGTTGAGGATTTACCAAGTACCATACTGAGCACTGTGCTAATTCCTCAGTAAAACCAAGTCAAATACTGGAATACTCGGTAAAAACCAAGTAATTTCAAGTACTGACTTTCACCCCTAATATTAAGCTTTAGTTGACGGTGAAACATCTAAGTGGAGATGGCAGGGAGAAAGGTGATGCAAGAATGGATGGAGGGGGAGAGAATGGGGATGGGAGACAAGGTTTTGTGTCATTGGCATACAGCAGAATGGGGAAGGAGCCAGTAGAGAGGGAGAGATGGATGATGTGCAGCAGAGATGACACCACACTGGAAGCAATGGCAGTTAGGAGGCAAGGAGCTAGGGCCAAGGGGGAAGGTGGAGGAGTTCAATGAGGAGAACAGGGAAGTTATTTCATCAAGGGAAGCTAGATAAAAGGAAGATAGGTGAGAAGCAGGAGAAGGTTAAGGGGGGGAAAGACATCTGGGGAGGGAGAGAGGCGAGAAGCGAGGCCAAGACCGATATTATCAATCTTCCTTGAATAAGGAGGCAAGATCCTGAGCAGGGAGGGAAGAAGGGGGAATAGGAATCGGTGGTTTGAGAAGAGAACTAAAGATTGAGAAAAGCTGGCGGGGATTGCAGGAGTGCTGCAGGTTTTAGTGTTAAAACAGACTACTGTCTCTCCATGCAGCTTCCTTGAGTACAGTGATAGTCAGTGAAATCAATTTAACCACAGGTGCTCTGTACATTTGAGGACCAAACCTATAATGTTTGTATTATTAGAGCACCCACATTTCTTGACACTACCTAGTCCCATGGTAATACAGAGCTTCCTTTTCAAATGACAAAAAAGAAATGGGGTAGAGGATAAATCCCCTGTAAGCGGTAGTTGAGGGTGTTTAGCAGGGGATGGGTCATACCCCCATGACCTGTACACATACTTCTCTTGAGCTACCCAAGCTGACCACTGTCAGAGACAGGATGGTGGACTGCTGGTCCAACCCGGTATGGCACTACTTATGTTCTTAAATGTGCTTCCAGTTAACTTTGGGGTTTATACCAAAGAATCACTGACTAATCCTCCCTCAGACAATTAGGGCATTTTTAGCTGTGACACAGTTTGGGGAGACTGCAGGTAAACATACAAATTATCTGCATGTTTAAACGTTTCTCCTGGAAGCGACAAACAAAAATGCCCATATTAGTAAAACCTTGGTAGGGGAGGTTTTACTAATCCGCATGTTTAGGTCCTGCAGGTTTCTGATAGGGGAGGGGACCCAGAGCAGCGTGCCCTCTCCCTGGCTCCCTCCATCAGCTGTTTGTCAGGGAGCTGGGCAAGGACACGCTGCTCTGGGACTCCCTCCCTCCCTCTCCATCACTTGTGCGAGTGGACTATGTGTTTAAAAGCACGCTTGCTATCTTCCGTGTCTGGGGGGTGGGATCGTGGGAGTTGTTTTAACCCGCAAATTCCCACCTCATCTAAAAATGCCCTTAGGTTTTTTTTCATTTGAGGATGAGTCCAATATTTCACCCACGGAAGTAGATGACTGTCATGAACATCCTGACAATAAGTCATTTCAGGACTAGTGCCATCATGATTTTTGCTGCCTCAATGGTCTCTGCTGGCTGCTCTTTTGAATTCAACTTTCTACCTCATTCCTTGCGTGCGCTCCCTCTCTGTGTAAAACTAGAGAGGTTGTGGTTGTCATGTTGGTCCTGAAAGTAATAGATGGAGACAAACTAGTTCAGATGATATCTCTTGGACCAACATCTGAAGGTAAGCTTGCATGCTGTCATCAACTGTCATGGGTTTGGGGGTCCGCACCCCCACTTTACTNACTCGGGGAGGGTTTTTTTTTTTTACTTTTTTGGTGGGGCTTTTTTACATTGCAGCCATTTTTAAATGGCTGCAATGTAAAAAAATCCGGTAACCGGACCGGATTTACCGGGTCAAATCCGATAATGCCGGTACGCTCAGTACCGGCATTATCGGATTCCGGATTTACCAGTTTTCCCACACCTAATATGCATAGCTGAATTTTGGATGTCATTTCATCCAGCACAGGGACGAGGGCAGGAAAGTCATTAATGAATCATCCAGGGTTTTTGTGGCTTTTGTTTCCAACCCTGAAATGGCCAATATTGGCCTTTTCCTGGTCTTTCACACTTCAAGGTGCACACACCTACTGGGAATATTTCCCAGGGCTCACCCCCACCCCCCTTGAATTTAATTGGGGGACTGAGCCCTGGCAAGCCCCTCCACCCCACCCCGCCCACACACAAATTAAGCCCGGTTTGGTATAAGAACAGTAACTAAATATTTGTATTGAAAAGCTCAGTCATGAAATAGTTTTATTAGATTTCCATAACTACACTAATGATTTAACTGTTGATAGAATGGGGTTAGTTCACATTTCTCGGGATTGCTGCTTCAGGCAGTCTTCAAAATCAGGTAGATAATACTGCATCTTCCCAAGTTCATTTTACATTTTAAGTTGTTTAAAACAACAAATGCAACAACACATCTTTAAATGTTAGAAATGTGCCATCTTTTAAAACATGAAAGCTTACCTTCTTGAACATAATGTGAGCATGGAATCGATTTTATGGAAATTGCTGCAGTTGATAGGCCACTGATTTGTACCAATTGACTGAACAAGAATAGATCAATATAAACTTGCCATGTACTAGCCATTTAGCATCCTGGAAACTTAATTACAGTATATAAAGTACCTTTGCAAGAGGTGTTACCAGACACAACCCTAGCTAGCCATTTCTGGTGTTAAACATGCAGTTTGCTGTGTCTATCTGTGCAAACATGTATCTTGCTCTGGATCTGTGCAATTATTATTCCCTGAACTGAATTTGGCTGACTGGCAGGAGGTTTCCCATCCCTGGACTAGATGATCTCAGTGGTCTCTATGAAACCGCACTGTAAAGAACAACTTTTATAGCATCTTGGAAGTGATTCTGTATGTTGTCAAGTGCAAATACACAGGGAAAAGTTGGCTTGTGCTGTGCTACTATAATAGATGCTTTACATATCGACTTTATAATACTGCAACTTTAAGATGAGGATTGCCCTAGCGAATCATCTCAAAAGCAGGTGCCCTTCAACTCAGTTCACTGGCATATAAACTGCCCATGTTACCTTTGTCAGGACTGAGTGAGAAACTACAGAGCTTTGGCAGTAAAGGCTTCTTTATAGAAATTAGGAATCCAGTTCTGCATAATATGCCTTTGTATTAGACAAAATATTTTTTCTCTTAAGATAGAACTAATACTCAGTAACCTTTAAAATACTCTAAGGCTGTTTTTACACAGACCTAAAGGGAGCTGGGCAAGGACACGCTGCTCTGGGACTCCCTCCCTCCCCCTCCATCACTTGTGTGAGTGGGCTATGTGTTTAAAAGCATGCCTGCTATCTTCCGTGTCTGGGGGGTGGGATCATGGGAGTTGTTTTAACCCACGAATTCCCACCTCATCTAAAAATGCCCTTAGGTTTTATTTTCATTTGAGGAGGAGTCCAATATTTCAGTAGATGACTGTCATGAACATCCTGACAATAAGTCGTTGCAGGACTAGTGCCATCATGATTTTTGCTGCCTCAATGGTCTCTGCTGGCTGCTCTTTTGAATTCAACTTTCTACCTCATTCGTTGCGCGCGCGCTCTCTGTGTGTAAAATCTAGAAAGGTTGTGGTTGTCATGTTGGTCCTGAAAGTAATAGATGGAAACAAACTAGTTCAGATGATATCTCTTGGACCAACATCTGAAGGTAAGCTTGTGTGCTGTCATCAACAAAAGTTGGTTTAATAAGAGATATCATCTGAACTACTTTGTCTCCTCTGGAAAACCGAGACAAAGTTATAAAGTGATATCTTTTATTGGACCAACTACAGTTGGTGGAAGCTTTCGGACCTCACAGGGTCCTTCGTCAGGCAGGTGTGGGGTTACAAAATGAAGAAACAAAGCAAAGAGGAGGTATATAGAGTGGTGGGGGATGTGCCCATTGAACTCAAAGGGAGGGGAGGGGAAGAAGAGAACGAGGTGGGGAGGAGATGGCAGTACAAAAGGGGAAATACAACAATGTAGTCGCTATTGATAGTCAATATGTAAAAGTTACCTGTACCTGTGGACAGCAATAGGATAAACAAATGGATATGATGTCTGAAAAAACAGATTAAAACAGAGGAATAAAGAGTGGGATGGGATACAGGGCAGGTGTTCATTGTTCTTGGAGGGAGGGAGAGAACAAGACAAGGAGGGGAATGCAATGCAAAAGGAGAAATACAACAAAGGGTAGCTATAAATAGTAAACAAAAATCAGTTTTATCTGTAACCAGGGCATGAAATTTCAGATCAAACTCTGGGATGCCCCCCAAAAATTCAGTTGCCAGACTATCCTGATATTAAACTGTTCTTTCCCCACAACACCCTTGAACTAGTCACCAGCCTCAGTTTTCTGGGCGCCAGTGGCTCCCAGGCACCTGCAAATTTTACACCCTGCCTGTAAGTGTAGACAGTGATAGGATATACAAATGACTGAACGGCAGAGCAACCTATGTCCAAAATAGAGTGAATAATTCTCGGAGGGAAGGAAAACCGCTCTCTTGCCATCTTCACTCTGGCTCACTTATTCTACTCTTCCTCGGTTTACCATCATCCATTGACCCACACGCATACCTCCCAACAGCCCCTATTTGGGAGAGATAGTCCCTCTTTGGTTGGTAAATCCCACTGTCCTGCTTTCCAGGGTAAAAGTCCCTCTTTTAGGAAAGAGACAACAAGACTAGTATTCAAGCCTCAGCTATCTCTTTCCTGGTTGCCTTGCAGGACAAGCACTTGAGAGATCAGTGGGAAGATGATGGAATGAGAATAAAAAGATAAGCAGGCAGTTTCTGTCTCTTTATGCACGTAGAAAGGTGGGAGGTGTGTGTGTAAATAGTAGTAGATGAGGAGGCTGAGCTTATTCACTGAGGGATGAAGCTTATTTGTCAAAGGGGCAGGGTTTGTCTCTCATGGACGGACCACTGGAAATGTTTGCACACAGGCCTTCTCCTATGGCACTCAGGCCATGGGAGAGGAGCAGCAGGGAGAAGCGTGATGGTAGGGAGGGGATGAAGAGGGGTGGGAGAAGAAAATTCAGCTATGCATATTAGGTGTGGGAAAACCGGTAAATCCGGAATCCGATAATGCCGGTACTGGGCGTACCGGCATTATCGGATTTGACCCGGTAAATCCAGTCCGGTTACCGGATTTTTTTACATTGCAGCCATTTAAAAATGGCTGCAATGTAAAAAAGCCCCACCAAAAAAGTTAAAAAAAAAAACCCTCCCCGAGTCCAGACTGCGCGGGTNGCCGTTACGGGGTGACCCCGGCGGGGAACGAAGCCGTTGGTGCCGGTACGGGGCCAACGGCCCACGTATCGTCTGAAAATACCCAATGTAGTCGCTATTGATAGTAATGTAAAAGTTACCTGTACCTGTGGACAGCGATAGGATAAACAACTGGATGTGATGTCTGAAAAAACAGATTAAAACAGAGGAATAAAGAGTGGGATGGGATACAGGGCAGGTGTCCATTGTTCTTGGAGGGAGGGAGAGAACAAGACAGGGAGGGGAATGCAATGCAAAAGGAGAAATGCAACAAAGGGTAGCTATTAATAGTAAACAAAAATCAGTTTATCTGTAACCAGGGCATGAAATTTCAGATCAAACTCTGGGATGCCCCCAAAAATTCAGTTGCCAGACTCTATCCTGATATTAAACTGTTCTTGCCCCACTACACCCCTGAACCAGTCACCAGCCTCAGTTTTCTGGGCACCAGTGGCTCCCAGGCACCTGCAAATTTTACACCCTGCCTGTAAGTGTAGACAGTGATAGGATATACAAATGACTGAATGGCAGAGCAACCTATGTCCAAAATAGAGTGAATCATTCTTGGAGGGAGGGAAAACCGCTCTCTTGCCATCTTCGCTCTGGCTCACTTATTCTACTCTCCCTCGGTTTACCATCATCCATTGACCCACACGCATACCTCCCAACAGCCCCTTTGCACAAAGAGGATATAAAGCTGCTTGATAGGAAAAGAATTCTTCATTATAAAACTGACGTATTTGGAATGGGATGGGCATGTGGTTGAAGTGCTTTGTAATTTAGCATTCTCCAGCTAGCGTAAATTAGGTCTGTCCTGAATTTGGTCTTAACTGAGGGACAGCCGTCCCCACTCTGCTCAGCTGCTTTCCAAATCAAGAGAGAACAAATGTAGATTTAATCCACCTTTTGCTTGTCATCTTCCACTCAGCACTGCTTGACCAAAATCCATGGAACTGAACTACTCTACATTATTCACTGGAAATTATGGTGTGGTTCATATTTGGTGATCTGTTGTTGCAAATAATGCAGAGCTTTCCTTGTATCCTATTTTAACAAGTCCCAATTGATAATGTCACTCAACAACAGTTGTTAGGAAGGAAAAATAAGCATGCGGCATCTTCTCAAATAACATTCCTCATAGATCATTGTTCTATTAATAAAAGCCATATAAGACCTTTACAAGCTTCCTAGATACAATAGAGATTCATTGGGTAATGAAAGGAATGTTGCATGGAATACCTGCTCAGAACAGCACTGATAAAACATCAACATATGGCATTTGTTTCTTACAAACAGAATAGTCAGTAATGGAGAAGGATTTGGTACATTTGAGGAAATGGTTATTTGCTGGAGGTTAAGGCTCTTTCAAATACCTGCCACCAAACTAATTTGAAGATGGAGATGGGGAATTTCTCTGTTCTGAAAATTTGTCACCCACCTGTCAAAGATGACTTATCTGTGGCATGCATAAAATACATCTGAAGAGCACACTTTTATCTTAGGATCAGTTGAATTGCACCAAATGTCAGGTATTTAACCAGACAAAAATACCTATGGCTTTATTACAATAACTTCTCCATTGTGGTAAAAAAAGGAAGCAAAGTCATAACTTTGGGGTAGGGACCTGCCTGTAACTACTGATTGTACAGTGCCAGGTATATTGTTGGTGCTATATATATATATATAATAAATAAATAATAATAACAACAACTTTACTAAAGAATTATGAACCAGGGAATCCTCTCGTGTAGGCTATGTAGACCAGTTTGATTAGGAAAATCAAAACTGTTACATTTTCAAATCCATGAGTAACATTCTATATTAATTTGCTTCAAGTTAATATAGTTAAGTCCCTCCCCCTAGATTCTTTTGTGCTGATGGCTACAGTTTCACTATTGAAGACTTCCCTGGCATAATCACTTAACCAGCACAACAGCTGAATACACAGTACAAGTAAACAGATTTTTAATCAAAAGCTACTGTTAATGCATTAAGATGTCAAGGACACCTTTAGATGACAGACATCACAAACAGTATCTGGTCATTTCACAAGCATTCATAAATGTATCTTCCCAGCACTGCCATGAAGTGAGGAAATGTTAAATCCACTTTAGAGAGAGAAACTGAGGCACAAAAAGCATCTTGTGCAAAGTCACACATGAGATGTGTGGCAGATCTGAGAACAGAACCCATTTTTCCTAAACCAGTGCCCACTGTCTTAACAAGACAGTCTTTGCTCATTATTGGCATGACCTATCAATCAACTGAAAACTAGACCAACGTATTTTTTATTTCCTTCTAAGCTTGTCTCCTGCCTTAAAAACTCAACTGCTGGCTTCTATCTGGCAATCAGCCACAAGCAAAATAGTTTTGATACACTGTAGTCCAGTGTTAATGCTTTTTTGTTTTGTGTAAAATTGTTTAAAATACTGAGCAAGATAAACTCTGTACCCTGCAAATCATGACTGAAAATATTTGCATCCCTTTGTACAATCCATCCTCTTATGTCTTCCAGAGTATACAAAATACATGGGAAAAGAGGTGGAAAATCATGCCAATATCAAGTCATTGAGTGTCTTTGGGAACAGAGATGTTCCTCTCCACCCACCCAGGACCAGTTTTTAAAAAATTCCTTTGGCTTTCCACAGCTGCCTGCTGTGTTCTCTCTGTATATAACCTCTGCTGACCCCATTGCTGCTGGTGGTCAAATCCTTTGCTGAGAATAGTTAACATGGCAGGGGTTGGCAGCTCAGGGGAAAACAAGCTAACCTGAATTCAATCCAAACTGATAATCTGTATGCCATCTCCCTCAGGGCTCTTTCACATTTCAGGTTCTTGTTACATGCTGCAAATTACAAAGTATAGAGTGGTATGTGTCTGACGTCATCAGCATTTCCCTAGCCAGGGTTTCATTGGGTGCTTTTAGATGTACAGGCTACCCAGTGCTGGCTGTGCGAGCCCACTTCCCCCCCTGGTGGCCTGTCCCTCTAAAGGCACCCTGCCAGATGTGCAGGCAGAGCAAGCACAGAGTAGGCTGTGCTTGCTCCAGGGCAGCCACACCGCAGGTGCTCCAGAACCTCCCAGAACGCCGCCAGCAGAGCAGGCTGACCAAATGTGGAGCACTGGCCCAAAGTAGAGCAGCTGTCCATCTGATGTGCAGAGTCACATTGTTGCTCCGCTTCCAGCTGGCCGTTGCCCCAGCCCCAGGCAACACAATAGCATGGCAGAGACTCTAGTTTGCAACTCTATGGTGTGCGTGGGTGGACCAGAGGCCGGGAAACCCCGCTGGGTTCATCAGATTCCAACCCAGGTGGGGCTGGCGGTCCTGGGGGTGCACCCCCGGAGCAGCTCTGGAGCGGGCAGCCCCACGTCCGTCTGAAAACACCCAGAGCATGGATAGTATGTGTCAATTAGCAGCTATTGTTGTAGTTCCACTCACTGTTGCATTCCTGATACCCACAGAGCCAATGCAGCCCTGCAACCTGTATTTTTCATAAGTGTCCTCTAAAATTTGCATATCTGGCCACCCTAACTGTGGATAGGAAATTCTGTTGTTCCGTGGTGGTAAGATGGAAGGGGTAACAGAGTAAGCACTGGCTGAGGGAAATGAGAGCCTGTATTCACGAGAAAGAGGATATGGCAGTCCTGTCTCATGTGGCACATCCCTCTGGCATGGTTAAGGCATACCTCTTTCTGTGGCCTACGGTGCACAAGATAGTGATGTAAGCTGCACCGCATCTGATCTGGCTGGTGAAAACCAGCTGGGAGACGTTGGGG
Source organism: Sphenodon punctatus (assembly GCA_003113815.1). NCBI lineage: Eukaryota > Metazoa > Chordata > Lepidosauria > Sphenodontia > Sphenodontidae > Sphenodon > Sphenodon punctatus. Next base: position 621,823 of record QEPC01015544.1, read on the forward strand.
CCATTGCTGATGGGAGTTGTCAGTGCCTCCCTTGTGGAGGACAAGATAGGTTGTGGGGTGCCTGAAGAAGACTGTGGTGCAACCTTTGCTCAAGAAACCATCTCTTGACATTGACGCCCTTACCAGTTATCGGCCAGTCTCTAACCTTTAGGGAAGGTTATTGAGCAGGTAGTGGTCCAGCAGCTCCAGGGGCATCTGGACTGCATCAGTTTCCTTGATCCCTCGCAATCCAGCTTCCGTCCAGGCTATGGCACTGAGACTGTGCTTGTGGCCTTGGTCAATAATCTGCACTGGGAGCTGGACAGAGGTCAGTCCACTCTTTTGATTTTGTTATATCTTTCAGCAGCATTTGACACGGTTGACCACGAGATGTTAGTAAATCGCCTGCAGGACTGTGCTGGGGTGGGCAGTACTGTTCTTGAATTGTCCCGCTCTTTCTTGGCCGGAAGAACTCAGCATTTGGTTCTGGGGGATTTCACATCATCCCCCTGGGATCTCATGTGTGGAGTTCCACAGGGATCCATTCTGTCCCCTCTCCTGTTCAATGTGTACGTGCAGCCTCTGGCTGAGATTGTGAGAGGGTTTGAGGTCCGCTGTCTCAGGCCTAGCAGTCTCGGTGTTTGTCCGGTGCCTGGCTGTGGTGGGGGATTGGATGAGGGCGAGCCGTCTGAAACTGAATCCTGACGAGACGGAGGTGATGTTGGTGGGAAGGGCCAAGGAAGTGGAGGACCCCATCATTGATGGAGTGCCTCCCTCCCTGGTCCCTGAGGTTCGGAGTCTGGGAGTTTTCCTCGACTCGCAGCTCCGCCTGGATGCCCAGATGGTGGCTGTAGTGAAGAGTGCATTTGGTAAACAACATGTGGTCTGACGTCTTCGGCCTTACGTCTGAGGCTCTAATCTTGCCACCATCATTCATGCATTCATCCCCTCGAGATTGGACTACTACAACGCACTCTACTTGGTGATGACCTGGAGACTGCAGCTGGTGCAGAATGTGGCAGCTTGCATCCTTGTGGGGCCAGGCCACTGGCAGCACATAACACCAGTGCTCCGTTCTCTGCACCGGCTTCCTATAGTCTTCCAAGTCTGATTCAAAGTGTTGGTTATTACCTTTAAAGCCCTAGGAGCAGCTTGAGCCCCACTTACCTGTGGGATTGCCTCACACCCCGTGTCCTGGATCAGCCCCTGTGGTTGGCCGGGGGTGCCTTCTTAGAGGTCTCGTGGGTTTCCCGGGGGGCGACGTTTGAGAGGGCGTTCTCAGTGGCCACGCCGCAGCTGTGGAACTCCCTCCCTGTAGAGATTCGCCTCTCTCCACATCTCCCCTCCTTCCATAGACAATGTAAAACCTTACCGTTTCGCCAGACATTTGGTGAGAGGGATGGGTAGTGGGAAGGGTTTTTTTCTTTAGAGTCAAGGGTATTTTTATCTTGAGTTTCTAATGGGTTCTTATTTTGCTATTTTATGGTATATTGTATTTTATATTTTTGTACTTTTATTATGTTGTTTACCGCCCTGTGCTGCCATTGGGCAAGAGGGGGGTGGTATATAAATTGTTTTATAAATAAATAATTGAGGGCAACCATTCACCCAGTAACAATGAATGGGAATAATAGCACAAATCCCATGTTACAGACAAATTATGGGTACCTGCCATAGGACGTGGAATCCATACTGGAACAGCTGTGTTCCTGTTCTTGCCAAGTGTTTTCTGTGCTTAATTGCCGCTCTCCCTCAAGTTTCAAACATCTGGATCTCATATTCAGTACTGGGAAGAGCTCATTGGAGACCCTGGCCAGGGCATTCCATGGATTTAAAGCAGCTACTGTTTCTAGTAACTGTTGATAATTATATAATAGCAAGTACATAGAAAAGAGAAAATCATGACACACCCTTTCAAATTTATTTAACTTATTTCATTAACTATTTTTCTACCCCGCCCTCTCCTGCTCACAGAGCAGCTCGGGGCAGCTTACAAAATGCGAGAGGATTCCAGCCATATTCTAGAACAGAGGTTCTCAAACTTTTTTGATCCACCCCCTTCGCTTGTCAATGGCAATAGAGGCCCCCACCACACACACAAACACTGTAGGAATTTTGTGAGGAAAATTCCCACCCTAGGTTCAACCTACAATCGTTCCCTTAGAACTTTCTGCATAGGAAATCAAGACAGAGTGAGATGTTCTAAAATAAATGAATTTTACTTTAGAAAAATGGGTTTGATAATACAAACAGACAGATAATAGAAAAATATTTGGAGCAAAAAATAAATGGGATACACAAAGGAATAGATGAGAAACAAAATCTAGTAGTGCATTAAATGATTTCGTTACTACCTGTAATCATTTTACAAAATGCAGTAAACTAAGATATTCCATAAATTTCCCTTTAGAGATATTCTAAACTAAGGCAAACCCCCTTGGAAGCATGGCCAGTTCCTCTAAAGTGGTTCAGCGTACCTGCCAAAGAAAACAGGAACAGAAGAAATAGATGCTTTCTACCTGCATAGCAACAACTCTGTGTCAGAATGCCTAGGTAGCACTCAGGACAGGGTCTTGGGGTGATGAGCTGCCCAGCTAACTAGTCTTCAGTTTTAGGCCATTTTTATAGACCACATCATTACCAGATTTAGGTTTATGGTAGCACTTATAATTATTTATGAAACTTGTCATTGTAGTACAATTTCAGCTAAAACTAGGGTGGCCAGGTATGCAGGCCAATGCAGCCCTGCAATCTGTGGGTAATTTCAGACATGACGGGCCATTCGGCCCGCCACACTGAACCCTGGACCAGGATCCGTCTCGGATCCCGGTCCGTGATCAGACCGGCCGTCCTTCAGACATGCTGGCCTGATCTCGGATGGGATTCGGGGAGGGGGTGGGGCTGCACGGTGCGATGTGCAGCCGCTCGCCCTCCCTCCCCCCCACGCTCCGTGGGCTGCTGTGCCCAATCCCATATCATGGACCATGGTCAGGACCGGGGCGAGGTGACAGATGTTACCTTCACTCCGTTCCTGATCGTGGTCCAGCTAACCACGATTCTGGAGGTGAGGCTGGCCTCACCTCCAGAATCGTGGATAGCACTGACCCCCACCAGGTATTCACCGTGGTGAACAACTGGCGGGGCTCCCACAGAAGTTCGCGCGATCACAGCCACTACACCAAATCCACTGTAATTCAGTGTGGTTGACTGTGATCATGTAACGTCTGAAATTACCCTGTATTTCTCATGTGTCCTCTAAAAATTGCATATCTGGGCACCCTAGCTAAATCTCATGCTAAATAAGGTAAAGCCCTTTTATCCAATCAGCTTCTCTGCATACATTTCACCTTTCCCCTAATTTCACCAGCCAATCTGACTATACACCTGACCTTTCCTCTATTTCTACTCCTTTCTCAGTTCTCCCTCCTTACATGACGTGAAACTAACAATGTCAAGTGAACCAGCATATGCTCTTTTTCACTTATGATAAATAAGTGGAGCTAATGCAACCCTGCAACCTGTATTTCTCATAAGTGTCCTAAAAATTTCATAGCTGGCCACCCTGTTCTCTAGGCCTCCAAGCCTGCTGTGCCAAGCATTTATACCTAATAAGCAAGCAGCCATAAAATTAGCAATAGGCCTTATTGACAGCCTACAAAACACACACACACACACACACACACACCTTGCTCTCTCTCCTCCTCTCCCCATCCTATTCCTTCCACTCCCTCTCCCCCTTGCAACCCCATTATTTTGAAGATTCCACCTAACTTAGTCAGAGAGAAGCTAGGTGTTTGCCATCTGTGGTCTTTCTTGTTTTGCCCCAGAATTAAGGTTGCCTCAGGAGCTGGAGAGGTTGCCCCAGAATTGGGGTTGCCCCAGGAGCTGGAGAGGTTGCAGCTCGTCTACATACTTCTCCCAGCATCCCCGGCTGAGGAAGTTAGAGGACACCGCAAGCTCCTCAGGGCTTGGACTTTTGCCACCCCATGCTCCTTTGACCAATGGGCCAGAAGGTGCATGCCGTAACACCATCCGGTTTCACTTCTCCAACAGCAGGTTCTAACAACTTCAGGTAAACACAATTTTTCTCCAATTATTTTGCTTCTCTATGGCTCCACTACACTTCCTTTTCCTGATGCTCATCCTTCCCAATCTTATTCCCCACTGTAAACCGCTCCAAACGTTTACCTCTCTCCCCCACCCCCTTGTTCATGCTCCCCTCCTCCGTACCCTGCTCCTTCTCCTTACAACAGCAGATATCAATCCCAATCCTGGACCGTCAAGGCACTTTCTACCCCATTGCTGTGCATCAATCCGTAACCTCTCCAACCACATCCCTATCCCCCTCCTTCCTCCCTCTGCTCTCCCTTTCTCCTGTTCCCTATGGAATGCCTGCTCAGTCTCTAAAAAGCTTGCCTTCATTCATGGCCTCTTTATGTCTCATTCACTCCATCTTCTTGCTCTGACTGAGACCTGGCTTTCCCTTGAGGACTTGGCTTCAGTTACTGCTCTCTGTCATGGAGACTCTTTCTTCCCCCACACACCTTGCTCTGTAGACTGTGGTGGTGGTGTAGGACTGCTTCTTTCCTCCTCTTGCAGGCCTCAACCCCTCCTACCTCCTCCATCTCACTCCTTTTCCTCCTTTGAGGTCCACTCCATCTGCCTCTTTACCCCCTTATCTCTCTGGGTAGCTCTCATTTATAGACTCTCCCCCCCCCCCCCCCCAATAAATCCCACTCCTCACTGACTAACTCCTGGTTTTCCTTCTTCCTTGCCCCATCTTCCACTTCCCTTATTCTTGGAGACTTTAAACTTCAACGTTGGTGACCCCTCTGACTCTTATGCCTCCAAATTTCTTGACCTGGCCTTCTCATTTGGCCTCCCACTATGCTCTACCTCCCCTACTTACCAGCATAGCCACTTCCTTGATCTAGTCTTTTCATACAACTGCTCTCTCTCACGCCTCTCCACCCCTGTTGGTCCCCTCTCTGACCATCATCTGCTAACTTTTACACTTAACCACTCTCCCTCACAGTCTCGTCCAGTCACCACAACTGCCTTTAGAAATCTCCTCTCTTCCACAACCTCGTTGGAGTCTGTTGACGAGGCACTTTCCTGCTAGAATACTGCACTCTCTTCTACTTTGGATACTCTTGCCCTGACTCTTCCCCATCCTGTCAGGCATGCTAACCCCCAACCTTGGCCTACCACCCAAGTTCGTTTCCTGTGTACTTGTGCCCGCTCTGCAGAGCATCTCTGGCTAAACTCCCGCTCCTGTGCTGACTTCCAGCACTTCAAATTCATGCTCACCTCCTTCAATCCAGCTATTACTCTTACTAAACAAGCTTGATATGTCCCTCTGACTGACTCTTTTGCCTCCAACCCCAGATGTGTCTTTGTCATACTCATTTCCCTACTCAAACTACCTCCTCCTCCCCCCCACCTCTTCACTCTGCCCAGACTCTAGTTGATTTTTTTCTGACAAGATTCAAAAGATTCACCAAGAGTTCTCTGTCAATCCCCCTCAACTTTCTCTTCTTCACTCCCCTCCTCTTCCACTAGCACCTGTCACCTTTTCTTCTTTTTCTGAAGTTACCAAGGAGGAAATCGCCCACCTTCTCTCCTCCTCCAAACTCACCACTTGTTCCTCTCATCCTATCCCTACCCCTCTCCTCCGTTCTATCTCCCCTGCAGTTATCCCCTCCATCTGTCACATCCTCAATTTGTCACTTTCCACTGTGACCATTCCTGCTGCCTTTAAATATGCTGTAGTCACACCACTCCTCAAGAAACCTTCAGTGGACCCTACTTGCCCTGCTAACTACTGTCCCATCTCCCTCCTCCCCTTTGCATCCAGACTACTTGAGCCTGTTGTTCATGTGCACTGCCTGGGCTTCCTTGCGACTCAGGCCATTCTTGATCCACTCCAATCTGACTTCCGACTACTTCATTCCACGAAGACAGCCCTTGTCAAAGTCTCCAAAGACCTCTTCATGGCTAAGGCCAGGGGCCATTACTCTATCCTCATCCTCCTTGACCTATCTGCTGCTTTTGACACTGTTGACCACCAACTGCTCCTTGACACACTCCTCCTTTGGATTTTGGGACTCTGTCCTATCCTGGTTCTCCTTTTACCTCTCCCACCGTACATATAGTGTATCCTTTGGTGGATGCTTTTCTACTGCTGTTCCACTATCAGTTGGTGTTCCTCAGGGCTCAGTCCTGGGCCCTCTTCTCCCTCTACTTGTGTGGTGCTCTGATTTCCTCCTATGGCTTTCAGTACCATCTTTATGCTGATTATTCTCAGATCTACCACTCTCTACTGGAACTATCACTCAAACTTCAGTCCCAGATCGCAGTCTGCCTGTCTGACATTGCTGCCTGGATGTCTTACTGCCACCTTAAACTTAACATGCAGGATTTATGCATGAACTCTCTGATTTCAGCATGTTAGATCCTGCTAACATGGTGTGGGGTCTGGCGGAGGGCGGCCTCCAAACCCCAGGTGGGGGACCGGGAAAGAAGGATGGGCACTGGGGCCGGGCTGGAACCCAGTTCTGGGAAGGGAGCCGTGGGCCTGAAAAAGGTTCCCTCAGGGTCTTATGCGGCAGTTCAGGAGGCACTCAGTCACTCCTTGCCAAGCTCATCACAGGGAGTCAGGCCACACCGCTTCCCAGCCAGGGAAAGCCCCTCGTTCGCGGGCACCACGCACACGGTTCCCAGGGCCCAAGGGAGTGCGTTGGGGGTGATGTCACCGGGGTGGGGGTTCCCCCCCAGGGGGCAAACCACGGGGTAGGGGTCTAGGACTCCTTGCACGCTAACACTTCCAGGACACCCAGTGCAGGGAAAGGGACGAAGGGGACGACACACTCGCGTTCGTACGGGGCTACTTACACTCACACGCCGCTGTCTCACACTCTCTCTCTTTCTCTCTCTCTCTCTCTCTCTCACACTCGTTTGCCACACTCTGCCACACCGAAGATACTCGCACTCTGACTCTAGGCTCCACGCTCAATACTCCTCGCACAGGGCCGGTATCACAAAGCAGGGCTCTGATCACCAGCAAAGTAGGCCCGGCGTTTTCCCCCTATATAGGTGGGGCCGGGGCGTGTCGCTGTAGGCGTGCCGAGCGCCGCAGTGGTGCTTGCGGGGGCGGTTCCTGCGGGCGGCCATTTTCAGGGGGCGTGGCTCTGCACGTCGCGTCCCATGCCGGGGAGAGTGGTGCGTACAACGCAAGGGGAGATACTGGGGGCGTGGCTCCAGATGCGTCACCTGGTGCAGGGCTTGGGGGCGGTGCACTGTTAGCGGGGCCTGCGGGGACGGCCGGACGGCGTGCTCTGTTCCCCTTACCCTGCGGTAGTCGGGCTCCCCATCTCCTCAGGCCCCAGGGCCTGACACATGGCTTACATGGAAGAGATAAGCAAGAACATACATCTCCCTATCTAGGATGGACTTCTTCATATCCTGTTTAGCCTGTAATTGAAGTACAGCTGTTCCTGCTGAATGGATCCCCTGCAGGATACCAACACAGCTGCAAAATTGGAGACTTGTTAACTTAACCTTCATGGCAACAATAGTGGGCAACTGTTGGATTGGTTAATTGTATTTAACAGCATTTGATTCCTAGCTAGCACCAAATGATTGATAGCACTTGTTTTGAAGGTTTCTTATAGAGTGGCCCATGTGTATTTGATTACAGTTATGTATTAGTATATATTCAGACTTGAAGCTGTATGTAGACCTCACTGTCTAGTTGGTTTGACTTGTTGAGCTGTATGAATGTGCTTTTGATTTCTGACAGAGGGTGAGTTTATGTTTTTCTGTTTGCTACATTGGAAGCTTTATTTGGGGGTTGGTTATAACTGATATTAAACAGCTTAATTTATGCTTGTAGGTTGTAGAAGCTATAACCAACTAAAATGGAATATATTGCTTGGAGGTAAGTTTTTCTTACCCAAGTATGTTTTTGGTGCAGTGGGATTTTTCCATACTAATTTGTATATCAGGGGTGGCTGGTGGGGCAGTGGGCAGGTTGAACCTGCTGCTGGTGGTGAAGCTGTCGTCGGGCCTAAGGGCGGAGCCAGGGCATAACCTAGTAGCAAGGAGTTCCCAGGGTTAACATTGGATGGGAATTACATTAGTTAATGCTGGGAATGCTGCTGTGTGAAGCACTGCCACTGGGGGATAGATAGCCCTGGGGTCCCATCCACTCTTTCACACCTGGTCCAAATTAACCATAGTAGGTTAAAAAAATAGATCACGTTACCATCACCTACCTTTATCCTGAATTCTTGATTTTCATGGCATCCTTGGCCACCTGTCATCTTCTGAAGGTGTAGGCTTTAGGACAAGCCTTCCTTCTGGCTTGGAGAACTGGGAGGACTGAGTTAGCTCCCTGTCCTGCAACAAGCTGAATCAAAGAGAATGAAAGGGAAGAGAAGGACAGGACAGAGGAGTAGGAGGGAAAGGGGTTTGGTTTTGGTGCATGGGAAGAGGAAGGGGAAAAGATTGGTTCAGTGGAGGACAGGGGAAAGGGGTCACCTTGTTGTCTGCAGTCTTTTCTTCTGCCATGCTCCTACCTACTTTCTCCTCTGTTCACAACTTTCTCCTACACTGTACAGAGTACACTGTATCCCCAGCAGCCAAATGCCTGTCCAAGCACACAGACCTTTAAAAAATTTTTGGTCAGTTCCAGAGCTGCATTGTCACAAAACCAGGCACACCCAGACCACCATCCCTAGTAGCTACACCCTATCCCTGGCAGCCAAATGCCTGTCCAAGCACACAGGCCTTTAAAAAAAAAATGGCCAGTTTCAGGGCTGCATTGCCACCAAACCAGGCCCATTGAGACCAGCAGCCCCAGTACCTACACCATATCCCTGGCAGCCAAATGCCTGTCCAAGCACACAGGCCTTTAAAAAAAAAATGGCCAGTTTCAGGGCTGCATTGCCACCAAACCAGGCCCATCCAGACCAGCATCCCTATTAGCTACACCTTATCCCCGGCAGCCAAATGCCTGTGCAAGTGAACAGGCCTTTTTAAAAAGTTTGACTAGTGGGACCCCGGAAAATGGCCACTGCCTTTGCACATGCTTGGGGAGAGGAGGGGGAAAACCAGCAGTACACTGGCAAACACACAACAAGCAAAAGCAAACCACTGAAACCATATCTTAATCCAACCATATTATCCTCAGCCTGAGCACACCACAAATGCAGCAGCGAGGAGTTCCACTTGTCCCCCAAAACATGCTTCACTTCACATCTCTGTTGCCTCCTCTGCCATTGTCTCCCAGTGCATTCCCCTCCCCCATTGTCTCCAAGTCCACCCCCTCCCCGAGCCCCAGTCCCCAGCCAGACTCCCCGAGTCCCCCCATCCCCATTGTCTCCCATTCCACCACCTCCCCCAGACCCATTCCCCAGTAAGACTCCCCGAGTCCCCCCACTCCCAACCCCATTCCCCGGCAACATTTTCCCCAGTATTTTCCCCCACCCCCCAAGCAATGTACTCACCACCAAGGCAGAAGGATGGCACAGCAGCAAGAAGACAAAAAACACATCCCTTGGGACCAAACCTGGACCATGGTCACCAAGGAGGCAAGGCAACCAAGTCCACCAGCAGGAAATACAGCCAGCCAGGAACAAAATCTCCTACAAAATGACTGCAGCTCAGCAGTGCACAAGAACAGCCCTCGTGCTCACTGACTGAGCATTCGTGCCAGCCAGTCCCTGCCTGAGTGCCTGCTCCAGGCATGGCTAGAGCTCACTCCTCACAGCTCATTTTTGCAGCGCATGCAGCCGCATATCTCACCTGGGCGCTTAACAATAGCGCCCAGGTGCTGTTTAAAAATTGAGCCAATAGGGCTCAATGAAAGCCTGCCCCCTGGTGGCTATAATGAGGAACTGTGGTTCCCCATTAAACATGCTTGGACAACTCTCTCTAGTCACCCAAACGCGTTCCAACTATGTTTGTCCCTTCTGGGACTCCTTCCTGAGCCTTTCCCAGCAAGGCCCCGTCCACTGATTGCAGCTAGCCTGCAATGCTGGGGCCTGGCTCAAAATGCATGTGCACAGAAGTGCAGTTTCCCGGTGCAGGGTCCCCTCCACCCTGAAAATCAGCAGTGACTGCTGATGGAGCCCCAAGGGAGTTCTGTGACCCGCCGGAGGGTCAGAAATTGCTTCTGCTGCCTGTGTAACAGGTAAGAGACAGCTCAAGCAGAGCAGAGGGGGGCACAAGGAGGGTAGTGCCCCTGCCACCCTCGGGTGCCCATCACGCCTGTTGTATATTCGTATTACAGACTCACCCAATGTCAGAAATGCCACAGTAGTCATAGTGCTGTTGAAGAAGACCAAATAAGTGCTCAGAAACACAGCTGTGTCCAGCACCTATTCGTATTTATATCCTTAGCACTCATACTTATTGTATTGTATACAGTGCTATACTTATCTATAAATCTGGACAAATTATCTATCAGATGTTATACCTCAAATAGTGACGTGTTGGGATTTTCAGATATATATGTTTATGTCCAATTTTTGGGCACTCTGGCTAGACCAGGCCAACATATGGCAGTAACTGTTAGTGGAAGTGTGAGTTTGGAAGTGTTTAGTGGGCTTCAATTTAAAAAAAACTTTAATAAACTTCTTTTTTACAAGTGCTGAATTTTTCCATTAATGAATCCCATTTTCTAGTGTGTGGGATAACAGTGTTAATCCCGGGATGTGACATCCATTTAAACAGTCAACAGTGATTATTAGCCCAGGATAACAAAAATATCCAGGTGTTATAAAACCTAACTTTTTAGGTTTTATAACACCTGGATATTAAAAGATCCTAGGATTATGTCCATCCGAATGACTATCCCAGAATATTCAGCTATCCCAGTGATTAGCGCCACAGAGTCCAATGGCAAGACCTGACAACCTCTCTAGGCATTTTCTACCTCTATGGTATCTATAAGCACATGACTGTGGGGAAATTGTATTACCACCACCATCATTCCACAATGCATTGTGGAGCGCCAAGTTTAAATACCCGCAGAGTTTCTATTTTCTTTAACTCAGAAAAATGAAGAAAATCTGATTTTCTTCAATTCCAGAAATCAGTGCACTGAGCATGGACAAAAAAACACTATAGGATTGATATTTATCCCGAACACTCTAATCCCGGGATAACAGCAATGTTCTGTTCAGATAGACTATCCTGGAATTAAGGTATCCCAGGATAGAAATGTCCATCTAAACTGGTACCACATTGTAATCCCTTGATAATATGCACTGGATAGTTTTCTAATTATCCCATGATAGTTTGTCCATCTGAAAATGCCCTCACAGGTCTCCCACTGAGCAACTTATCTCCACTTCAGTCTATTAAAATTCAGCTGTGAGACTCACCTTCCATGCATGCTGTTAAGACCATGTGACCCCTCTCATCATGTCACTACGCTGACTCCCCATCCACTTCCACATACAGTTCAAGCGTTTCCTACTCACCTACAAGTGTCTTCACTCTGCAGCTCCTCAGTACCTTTCCTCTCTTATTTCTCTCTGAGGAAGTGGTTGGTCCCCTTGAGAGATCCAACAAGTGGAGGGTCAGTGCGAGAGAAAACTGCCAATATGCTGCAAGATCCAGCAATAGACACTATAATTACATTGGCTACGTTTATTCATACAGTGCAGGAAACAAGAAAGAAAAGGGTTGGGAAATTATAAGAGCATTATGTTTAACACTTTTAATATCCCCAAAGGACTGTGGTTAAGGTAAATGTAGGGGATAAATATGCCGCTATCAAGCCTGGGAAGGGCAAGATATAAAGGTTAAACAGTGTTGTTAGCAAGCCCTGGGGAGGGCAAAGCTTCTTGAAATAAATGTTATAGGCTAACTGAAATTGGGAAGTTATGCAGAGTTCTGAATTGTATGGTTAGTAGAACTCTGAATTTAGCTAAGACTTTGTAATATATTAGTGTAATCTAATATTTTATAATTGTTATATGTATATATGAGGGTTTGTGAATACTCATTTAGCTTTGGCCGTAAATAAAAATTAATCAATCAGTCAATCAATGATCTCTCTCTGCACCCCTACTTGTGACCTCCATTCATCGAGCAAGATGCTCTATATCTCTGCCCTTCTCCTCCATCGCAAACTCCTGACTCCGCGCTTTCCTCCTTGCTGCACCATATGCTTGGAACAAACTTCCTGAGGTGGTGCATCAGGCTGCCTCCCTGTCCATATACAAGTCCCGCCGAAAGGCCCACTTCTTCAAGATTGCTTTTAAATCATGAAATCAGGCCCTATCCTTATCATAACCTTGTTGATTTCAACCATTTAAACTGAAATAAACAAACTTACTGGATACCTGCATCCTGTAGTCCATTATTCATAGGAAGACTCTTATTTGCAGTTGTCTGAGTCTTTGTGTCTTAATTAGATTATAACCTCCCTGGAGCAGGGGCTGTCTTTATGTTATGTGTATCTGTACAGCACTGTGTATGACTAGCAGTGCTATAGAAATGAAAAATAGTAGTAGTAGTATTCACCTTTTGCAGTTTGTCCCTGAGACTCCCATAGACCAAAATGGGAGACTCAAAGGTCAACCTGCAAAAGGTGGCAGCCTTACCCAGAATACCTCTGGTGCACCCCCAGCCCCCAGTTTGAGAACCAGAGTCCTAGAGCCAGCAGATGTTATCATGTTACAGTTTTAGTCCTTACTCCATAGCTTGTCGTTGTGTCATATGCAAAGATGTGTATCATGTTGCTTGTCTCCTAGGTGCTTACTCCTCATTTTACAGGTGAAAAGTGATGCACATGACATGTTTTGTCTGGTAACTACTACTGGCTTCATATTCTGCTCCGTGATGCTAGAACAAGCTATTCAGGTTCACTGCCCTCTCCATGTGCATCCTAACACACAGGGAGGGAAGGGCCTGCCCAAAACATTGCCACAACTGTGTCTGGGCACCCAGTACTCAAGCAATCAGGCTGCTCAGCTGGTGGTCTTCTCCCCAGTCAAATGCACATGAACAGCTCCTAAGGCAGTATAGCTCCCCACATCGTTGTCTAACCTTTCCATCCTGCTGAGGGCTACCCCCCCACACACACAAAAGACCCAACTTCCTCTTCCTCCTCCCCAGATATGCTTGTCTATAAGCAGGGAGGCTAGTGATCCATTAACACTGGAGGCAGAAGGGGCCACACCAGTTGAGTTGCAGAGTGGACTTTCGCTGACCTGTTTCTGGGTGGAAACTATCGAGCTTGCAGCACGTCAGCTGTTCAACTGGAAATGTGCTTGTGGTGATGTCATCTGATCCAACCTGGGTGGAATTTGTATCGGTTCCGCATGTTTAACACACCCCCAGACTGCAGTATAAAAGCCTTTCGGGAGCCCTTCCTATTTTCCCACATCATGCTGGATTGGAAGTAAGAAAGTGGGCTACTCAGTATATTCAGATTTCCCCCTCTCCATTTGCAGCCCCTCTTTCCCTCACCACATACACAAGATGTTGATGTTTTTCAAGATGTTGATACTACTTTTTACATAACCAGATCCATGCCCATGAATTCTCACAAACCAAAAATGCATTCTTGGGCCAATAGCTGTGCAAAAATATAACATCTAAAAGTCCCCCGAGTAACTAGTCAAGACCACTTCTTGACATTTCTTCAAAAGGAACTGGATTCCAGTTTAAATGGAAACAAACGTTAAATTCTTGTGAAAATTCCACAAGTCCTAGGCAATTTTTTACAATGATTTCAACCTTTCTTGTGTGTGCTAACTGCTGGCATGCATGTTATCTGCTGGAGCATTGCTCTGCTCCAGTCCAAGTCCACAACTGTGAGAAATAAAGTATGTTGCTCAGTCTTCATTAGTAGCCACCCCCAAGGCATGCTGGCTAAGGGCGGGAGGGGGCCTGCAAAGTTCTGAGTCCTTTAGCCTGATCCAGCAAATCACTTAAGTATCTGAGCATCCATCCCCATTGACTTTGATAGGAATACTCATGCACTTTAAGTGCTGGATCAGTCTAGAATGCTGAGCACCTGGCAGGATTGAGTCACATATATTATTCAAGCAAAGTGCTGGGCGGGGCAAGCAGCTGCAATACTTTTGAGAGCTTGTTGAATTTACTCCACTGACTGGCACAGGAGTTACGACCTTTCCAAGTTCAGTCCTTTTGGGGTAACCGAACAGTTGTCCCTTCTGGACACCCCAGCCCTTGTACACTGAAAATGTACAGCTGAAAACTCCAGCTGGCTCTTATTCAGATGTGCACAACTCTTCTGAAAGCTCTGCTTAACTTGGTTCTTTTTATAAAAGAAAATAAAAACAACATTCCAATTGGGCAAAGTTAAAGTGGAATACCAACAAGTATCCTTGCTTGTTATTTGGCAAATCATCTAATGTTTTTGCATTTGAGATAGAGCTGTGATTTGCCAGTATGAATTATTTCTATTTCTGTTTGCCTAGGTGTAAAACGAATATAATTAGGAACCCATGTTCACAGTTTCCCCCCTTGCATCAATACGAAAACAGCAAACACAGATCCCCAATATCAGTAGATTAACAGTTGTAAAGCACCATGAGATCCTCACATGAAAGTCAGAATATTAATGCAAGGTCAATGCAATCAATAGATTATATTATTTTCAAAACTGATTAATAGGCTAGCTTCTAAGACTCCAGTCTTCTATACATTTTTACACATTTTATTGATATGCACTTCCATTCAAGTCAAGGGTACTACTCAAAGAGCTTAAAGTTGGGCATACATATAAGTGTTTGCAGGGGCTTAAGATAGGTCGTTTTTACATGGACTCCCCCTCCCCCCCTTGCAACTCGGTGTTCAGGCTGGTGTGCAGCGGGGGGGGGGGGCAGTCCGTGTATACAGCAGTGGGGTGGGGGTGGTTCTGCGGGTGTGCGCCCATGAAAACACCATGGGTGGTGAGTGTTTGTGCGTGTGTGCTCCCGCCACACATCCACCAACACCCGCTGCACACCCATCGCCACCCATGGAGCCCTCTGACAGAACGGAGGATGCTCTGTGGGTGGAGGTAGGTATAGGTGGGTGGGTGTCCATGCAGACGGGCACACATACACTTACACCCGCTGCGCCGAAACACCCCCCACCCCCGTCTGTGTAAAAATGGCCTTAGTTAGGTCTGTGAGGAAAAGTGACGCTTTTAAGACAGCAGGTCAACATGTTACTACTGTAATCAGATCACTGTCCTAGTTAATCCATGCTGTAATTTTATCGTGGATCAGTCACTTCTCTTTGCTTGTCTATGCAGATTTGTTTCCAGCACTACAAGCATCTTATTTTGTGCCAGGCACAAACGTCTCTTTCTCCAAGTTTGTTATTTTACTGTTTTCATAAACAATGACTCAGCTGTACTTGAAATTATTATTCTTACATTTACACCTGAATAGACCCTCCAAAATCAATTAACCCTTGTTTCTGCTGCTATATTGAAGCATATGCTAATTGAGTATTTTCTAATTTACATACTTTTACAATATTAGGCTCTCCCTACAAAAAGGACATTACATTTGTTCCCAGTGCCAAAATAAGTGCTGTACCAGCTGCAGAATCTTAATAGAAAGTAGCTAGCAGCTTTGAGGCAGTGTGTTTAATCATGGTGGGGAGGAAGTTTTGCTGTTCAAGGCTGTCATTTTCCAGACGTGAAATTCTTTAAAACAGTAACAGTCATGGTAAACACTTCCATTTTGATTTCATAGGTAAGAGATTACATGAAAGGTGCTAAAAATAATTTTCTAGTCTGTCACAAGCCTTTCGTTTTAAATCATGTAAATATTTATGACTCACCCTGTAGCTAAGCTGATTCTCCATTTTAAAAATAGAAAATGCTGGTGCAATCCTTCCCTTCCCCCACTGCGTACCCAGTCGTCTAGCTACTAAATGTTACTGAATGGATTTCAGTGTTTTAGCCATTCTAAAGTAATTACAAGATCCTTTGTGAAAGCCTGAAGGGTGGAAAAAGTAGCTAGATATGATGTTCCTCGGTTTACAGCACCTGCTCGAATGATAATCGGACTTGGCAGGAGAAATACTGACAAAACTATGACCACAAATACTGCTTTGCCGAGGAGCTACAGTAACCAGAGTCTCTCAAAGAGAAGCCTAGAAAGTATAGGGATGTGTCCTGCAAAACGAAAAGCTAGCTGGGGTATTCTCACCAGCCAAGGTTAGTACAGCAGCAATTTCACAAGCTGATAGTGTCCTTAAAATATGCTCATTTGACCCAATTTTACAGGGTACTAACTAGAAATTATGACTGGGTTGCAGAACTAGATGTAATAGCTGTGCAGCTACTGTACTGAAAGAAAGCAGATTTTAAGTGCACACTGTTGTTTTTGCCAAATAGTAGGGTGTTACAGTTGTACAAGTTAATTCATGTTAACTATTTTTTTTTCTGGTGACTTTTAATTTTGAAAGTGAATCTATACATGTTGTTTATCAATGTCATCAGTTAACATAAATTATGATAGGGAAATAAATGTTAATGCTGCTGAACTCAGGGCTGATTTGTTTACAAGAGATCAAAGAATAGAAAGGGCAGGAATTTGGAGGTACTACAGGTGTCCTAGAATCATTGCTTTAAATTAAAACTGATAGGAGTCTGCTAATTGTAAGAATTAACCCAATGCTGTGTTTTCAGAAGTTAAATGACCAGTAGTAAAATTTTAAAGGCAATTTATGACAAGAAGAAAAAAGTTGAATTATTAAGCTCTCTTTTTAGACATTTTGACTCGGCGAAATCATTTGAACAATAACACTGAGGACATATGAAGGAAATATTGTAGAAATGCTTTTAACAACATATGCAATGAAGGAATTAAAAAGAAAATGTGTTTAAATTAGCTAACAGCTATTGCAGACAGGTAGAAGCATATTTTTTTAAAATGGTGATCTTAATCCTAATTAGAATCAAAATGAAACAACGATGCAGCTCCTGAGACATTATTTACCCACCTCTGGTATAAAGCAAAAAGGACACACAGAAAATAGGAAGTCAACTTTTAACGCACACCTGAAAGAGAGGGGGGGGGTCATGTATTGCTAGTAAACACTTCTAGTATATACAAATACTAAAATCATTGATGAGAAGTGTGAAAAAAACAAGGATAATAAAATGCATAATTAGTGCA
This sequence comes from Sphenodon punctatus, assembly GCA_003113815.1. Taxonomy (NCBI): domain Eukaryota; kingdom Metazoa; phylum Chordata; class Lepidosauria; order Sphenodontia; family Sphenodontidae; genus Sphenodon; species Sphenodon punctatus. The sequence continues at coordinate 638,964 of QEPC01015544.1, forward strand.
ACAATTAATTATAATAATCATCATTTCTATCTTATTTGAGAAAACTAGTCCTAATGAAGAAAATAGGAAAGAGCATAAGCATTGCCAAATGCAGCGAAATCCTCAGCTCAGTGTGCGGTGGCACCTTCATGACCTATACATGTACTTGTAAAAGCAAACAGGAAGTTAGGAATCATTCACCACATCACTGCAACATGTCAGCAGTGCACCCATCCATCAATTCTATTCGCCTGCAGTAAATATCTGGTCTGTTTCTGTGTACCTCTCTTCCTTTCCTCCTGACTTTGAGTAATTTTAGACGTGATGGGCTCTTTGGCCCGCCATGCTGAACACTGGACCAGGATCCGTCTCAGATCCCAGTCCGTGATCAGGCTGGCCATCCTTTAGATGTGTCAGGCCTGATCTCTACCGGGGTTCGGGGAGTGGGCGGGGCTGTGCGGTGTAATATGTGGCCACGCAGCCCCGCCCCCGTGTTCCCTCGGCCGGCCGCCCACAGGGAGACGGGCAGGTGCAGCGGACAATCAGGCTGCTGTGCCCGATCCCATCCCGTGGTTGGGGCCTGATTCCAGGACGGGGCTGGCAAGCAGACGTGCATCACCACCATTGCCAGCCCCGTCCTGGATCGTGGCCAATTTATCCACGGTTCTGGACCTGAGGCCGGCTTCAGGTCCAGAACTGTGGTTAGCTTTGACCCCCGCCAGATGTTCACCACAGTAAATCTGTGGTGGGGGACAAAGAGATGTTCATGGACTTGCCGCCACCACGGGATCCACTGTGGTGAACGGCGATTTCATAACGTCTGAAATTACCCTTTGACACATGGCTTCCTTTCTTCCTTTCTGCTGACAATATTCTCACCCCCATTCTTGGGGACTTCCATATTCATGTGGACTCTGTCTCTGCTGCTTTCCGCCTCTTCTCACAGACCTCTTCTTTTGACCTTTGCCTGTGGACTGACTGCCTGATGCATCATGACAGGCACTCCCTTGACCTAGTCTTACAAAAAAACCTGTTCTCTCTCAGATCTTTCTTTTTGATGTCCTTGTTTTCTCTGACCATCACCTTGTTTCATTCCGTGTCTCCCACTCGCCCCCTCCCGCTTCCCCAACCTCTTGCTGTTCCCATGACCTTCAGTTCATTAACCCTCTTGACTTTGTTTCCTCCCTCTCCTCACTTCTATCATCTGTCTCCTCTACCACCTGCCCAGAGTCTGCTGTCTCCACCTCCACCTTTCCTCCACCCTTGACTCCCTTGCTCCCTCTCATGCCATCCTACCCATCACATAAACCTCTGTCCTTGACTCACCCCTACCATTTACCACCTCTGATCCTGCTCTTGAGCTGCTAAGCATCTCTGGCAGAAGTCTTGTGAGTTTGCTGACTTCCTCCACTTTAAGTGATGCCCTTTCCGTGATCAAAGGCCTCTATTACTCCACCTTAATCAAATCTCACTCCCATAACCCCAACTGTCTCTTTTCAACATTTGCTTCCCTTCTGAAGTCTCCCTGTTCTACTCCCCTCTCCCCCTTCCTCTCTCTCTGCACAGGATTTTCTCTCCTTTTTCAACAAGATCGATAAACTCTGCCTTGCTATTGCTTCTCAACCCTCTCCCTCCCCCATTTCCTTCCCTGCTATTCTCCCTCCTGCCTCTGTTCTCTTCTTCTTCTTCTTAGCTTCCCTTGAGGTCACATCCCTCCTCTCTTCATCCAACCCCTCCACTTGATCCCATCCCCTCTCACCTCCTTCTTCACCTACCCCCTTGGCCCCATCCCCTCTCACCTCCTAACAGCGATTGCCCCCACTGCTGCAGAAGGCCACTCTTGACCACCCCCGACCCTTCCAACTAACGCCCCAGTTTGCTCCTACCCTTTGCTTCCAAGCTCCTGGAGTGAGCTGTCTACATATGCTGCCTTGATTTCCACTCTTTAAGATTCCTCCCTTGACTCCCTTCCAATCCACCTGCAGTAAATATCGGTCTTCCACACTCTCCACTCGACTGAGACTGCCCTCACCAAAATCACCAATGACCTTCTCTTAACTAAGTCTAAGGGCCTCTACTCCATTCTTAGCCTCGATCTCTCAGCCACCTTTGACACTGTCGACCATGGCATCCTCCTGGATTCACTATGCTCCCTTGGTTTCCAGGACTCTGTTCTTGACTGGTTCTCTTCATATCTCTCGAACCGCTCCCTCAATGTTTCTCTTGCTGGTACCTCCTCCACATAGCTTCCCCGCTCTGTGGGAGTTCCCCAAGATTCTGTCTGGGGCCCTCTCCTCCCTTTAAATTCTTTCTCTGGGTAAACTCCTTAAATCTTGTGGCTTCCAGTATCGCCTGTGTGCTGATGACATGCAATTCTATCTCTCCACTTCCGCACTCTTTCTCTCCCTCAGGGCCAGCCTTAGAAATTGCGGGGCCCTGGGCAAACACAAAATGCGGGGGCCCCTCAGCTCCATGCACTTTCCACAGCCCGCCCACTTTCCCATGGCTCCTCCCATTTTCCAAGGCCCCGCCCACTTCCCTTTGACAATTAGATAATTGTCATATAAGTTATTTTTAACTTGTCTGTACAATGTGCTCCAAAGAACATTTAAATCTGGTTTAGATGAAAGGGAGCCCAGGACACAGATCTGATTAAAAGGCAAAGACTCTTATTTAAAAGACAGGCGGGCATGCACACAATGGATAGGGACAGATTATCCATGGCCCGAACCCTCCTTCTCTGGAGCATATTCCTATTACACTCCCAACACAGGTGTTGAAACACAGATCCAGCTGATCAAACATAAATCAGAGAACCCCCACAAAGTCACAAAGTCACAGCACCCCCCATGAAAGCACGGATGAGGAACTGAACCTCAGGCCCAGAGCAGCCAAACGCAGCTCTCAGCAAGACTTTGTCAGTGTGACCCCTTTCCAGTTCTTGGATTTAAGGGTCTTAAGCACCAAAGCACTAAAAATCTAGTTAAATATATCAAACAAGAAACAACTCCCCTACAATCACAGCACCCTCCAGCCCCTTCCCAAGCCAACCCCCAGATGGCCCCCCTCTACTTCCAAAGCCCCACAGACGTGTGTAGCAGCACAAATGAGCTCATATAAGGAAAGAGGAGGAAGAGGTATTGGCCGGGTGGCCCTTACCTCAGCTGCAGCTGCTGGGCCTAGGTCTTCTGGGAGGGCTGGAGGTTGACAGGCGTAGGTTGCTAAGCAAGCAGGAGGGGACAGCAGGAATGTTCTGCTGGGCCTCTCCTTGGGCAGGGGGGTGGCTCCCTTTCCCCCTCCAGGAGCCATGGGGGAGTGGGGGCAGCCATCAGGGGGTGAGGGGGGACAGCCATGGGAGGCAGAGCGGGTTAGAAGGAGCAACTCCCCCTCGCACGCACACACTCCCCCCCACACACACCCTTCTCTCTTACACACCTCTCACACACATTCATTCTCATACACATTCATTCATTCACTCTATTTCACACATGCTCTTACCTCTCTCACACACACCCATTCAAACTCACACACACACTTTCACCTCTCTTTCTTCACTTACACCCCATTCAAGCTTACACAAACGCTTTCACCTCTCTCTCTTTCACTCACACACCCATTCAAGCTTACATACACTTTCATCTCTCTCTCTTTCACTCACATACACCCATTCATACTCACACATGCTCTCACCTGTCTCTTTCACACACACACACCCATTCAAGCTTACACTGTCACACACTCTTATCTCTCACACACATCCATTCAAGCTTACACACATGCTTTCATCTCTCACACACACCCCTCAATCCCCATTCATACTCACATGCTCTCACCTCTCTCTCTCTCTCTCTCTCTCACACACACACACACACCCATTGAAGCTTACACACACACTTACGCTTTCATCTCTCTCACACACACTCAATCCCCATTCATACTCACACATGTTCTCACCTCTCTCTCTCTTTCACACACACACACACACACACACACACACACACACACACACATTCAAGCTTACGCTTTCATCTCTCTCACACACACCCAATCCCCATTCATACTCACACACATGCTCTCTCTCTCTCTCTCTCTCTCTCTCTCTCTCTCATACATACACACAAACACACGCTGCACTGACTCCTCCGGTCGCATCGTGACTCCAGCCGCCACAGACAGGTCCTTGTCCGCCTGCCTGACTCCACTCTGCCGCGGGCGCCACCGATACAGCCGGTCCAGAACCGCCCGCAGCACAACCCCCACCAGCAGCAAAGTGTTCCAAATCCTGCGCCAGGAAGTTGCATAAAGCAACTTCCTGTGAGGGGAGGGGGGGAAATCATGTGAGGGAGCGAGGAGGTGGAGCCCAGGCCGGCGGGCAGAATGGTTGGTGAAAACGTGGGGCCCAGTGCTGCGGGAGGGAAAGGGAGGTCTCCGGGGGAGCAGCGTGGTGGGTGGGTCAAGTGGTGGCAGTGGCGGGGCCCTGCGCCGTGCAACAACTCCTCCGGTAAGCATGCATGCTGCCCAAAGGTGAAGGCTGCAGGCCCCCCCCCAAATTAATTTTAAAAAACACAGCCCAATCGCGGGGCCCCCTAAGGGGCGGGGCCCTGGGCGGCTGCCCCTAGCTGCCCCGCGGTAAGGCCGGCCCTGCTCTCCCTCCCTCCAGTCTCGTATCGTCGTCTCTCTGACAACTCTGCCTGGATGTCTCACCGTCAAGTTTAATATGGCCAAGACCGAACTCCTCATCTCCCCCCACCCCTGAAACATTCCCTTCCTACTTCCCGCTCAGAGGGGTGTCACCTCCAGCCTGTCCCTCAGGCATGTAGCCTGGGATTCATCTTTTATTCCTCCCTCTCCTTTATGCCTCAGATCCAGGCTGTCGCTAAATCCTGTTGCTGCGCTCTGTATAATATTGCTAAAATTGGGCCCTGCCTTACTGCTGCCACTGCAAAACCCCTAGTTCATGCTCTAGTCATCTCTCAGCTTGCCTACTGTAACTTCCTCCTTACTGGCCTCCCCTCCTCTGATCTCGCCCCCCTTGTCTCCATTCTATGCTCTGCTGTCAAAGTCAGCCACCATACCCATCGCTTTGACCATGTTCAGCCCCTCCTCTCTACCCTACACTGGCTCCCTGTATGTAAATGCATTCAGCAAAAACTCCTGGTCTTCACCTTCAAGGCTCTTCATGGTCTTACTTCCCCGTAGCTCTCCACTCTTGTATCCCACCACACACCTGCCCAGGAGCTTTGCTCCTCCTCTGCACCCCACCCTCACGTGTTTGCAACCCTCTTGTTCCTCTAAACATCTTCACCCCTTCTGCCCCCGTATGCCTGGAACTCCCTCCCTGGATACATTGGTTCTGCTCCCTCTCTCTCAACTCTCAAATCCCTCCTGAAAATCCACCTCTTCCATCAGGCTTTACTTAGTTTGTCATGAGTGAAATTGTATCTCCTCCCCTGTAACTAAGTTAAGCACATGCACCTGCAACTTCTCAAACTCAGGAATGTATCCTTTTCTCTTCCAATGTTCACCTCTCTCTTAGGCAGTTTTCAGACAAGGCACTCCCCACCCAACTCCCACCCACTATATGTTACAGGCAACACTGTAGCCCTGCAACATGTATAGTGGCCTTAGTTAGGTACACTCCCGGCAATCACGGAATTACAGCATGGATTAACTAGGATAGTGATCTGATTACAATAATAACATGTTGACCTGCTGTCTTAAAAGCTCACTTTTCCTCACAGACCTCTGTGAGGAAAAGTGACGCTTTTAAGACAGCAGGTCAACATGCTACTATTGTAATCAGATCACTGTCCTAGTTAATCCATGCTGTAATTTTATCGTGGATCAGTCACTTCTCTTTGCTTGTCTATGCAGATTTGTTTCCGGCCACGTTTGATCGGGTCGATTTTTCAACCCGGTCAAATCACGGCCAGAAAAGCATGCACATCCCCCTTCCGGGCGCGTGATTGCCAGGAGTGTATCGTCTGATCCCGGCTCCTGGCATTTTTTCAAAACAAGCGCAAGCTCGGCCGTGATTGTCTAAAAACAGCCTGAGAGGAAGACCTATAAAGTATGTGGAAAGACCTCCATTAATTTCAGACACCTACGAATCAGGCACTAAACCAGAATGAACACTAGTAATTTACTGAACAGTGCTACAGTCATTAGCTCCTGAGTTATGTAGTGTCTCAGGGATCCAATCCCTAATCCTAGCTGGTGTGTGGAAGTGCTTTTGGTCAGTGGCAGATCCAAAATACTCCACACCAGGTTTTACACAGGGCCAGGAGGTAAGGGAGAAGAGAGAGGAGCTAGTTGTTGTAAGCTAGGAGTGAGTGAAAAAAGTGGCCTGTGGTGTGGGCTGAAATACACCCTCTTACTGTGGGACACAACAGTGGTGACAAGGATGGGATTTCCAGGAGCCACAGCTGCGGAGAGAACAGTGTAAAGCAAAAAGGAAGCAAGAGAGACAAGGAGGAGCAAACACCACTAGGTATTCTCTCTCCTGCATTCAAACTGTACCTGGTCTCAGCAGCCTTCACTCTCTCAGAGTCCTTGCCCTGTCTGAAAACCAGAAAAGACAAACTGGCCTTCTATCTCACAAAAGCTGTCATAAAGCCCATAGCTACCCTGGAAGCTGGACTCAATTACTAACCCACAGCACATTCTCCTTTCAAGAAGGAGAAGCTCTGCTTTTCTGACTCACCCTCTGGCTGTCTCTCTGCTAAATTCTCCAAGTTTACAGCATCTTCTTATGAAAGCAACAGCCTCCCCTTGGGCGGCAGCCATTTTGAACACATTGCATACTTCAGCAGCCAGCAATAAGACATGTGGTGTCAGCCATTTTGAGTGCAATATATCTTTTTTCCCTCTTCCCTTCTTTCTCTCTTTTCCCACTGCATCTGAAAGGGTTTTCTTACCTGGGAACAAAAGCAAGCTGCACAATGGGACCATTCTAACATGCTTCCACAATTTCCAGAATTTCCTGTCTATGAATCTCCTTCAACCCTAGGACCCAGATGGGAGCACTGGCTTGAAAGACTAGAGTATCTATTTATTGTCTTGAAGGAAGATGACCCTTCGAATAGATGTGCTATTGCTTTTGCACTTTGCAGGAAGTGAAGTACATCATATTTTCAAGATGCTGCCCGACACAGGAGACAATGACAACTATAAAAAAGCAAAAGCAGCACTCACAAAATACTTCAAGCCGTGTAAAAATGTAGATTTTGAACAGTATACATTCTGGCAAGCACGCCAGTGGGAAGGAAAAAACATGGATTAATACCACACTCGCCTATGACACCTTGCAAGGTCCTGTGAATGTGTGAATGTGGATAATGAAATAAGAGGGCAGATAATACAAGGATGCTTGTCAGCCAACTCAGGAGACAAATTCTCTGAGAACCTCATATAACGCTCACTAAGATAATGGACATTGCCAGGACAAATGAGCTATCAGAAAGTCAAGCTCGGCAAATAGAGCAAGGAAGCCTATCACTGAGTGCAGAATCTGCTAATGCTCTCCGCAATACCCCTTCAACTAAGAATCGAACGTGGCATCCTCCAGGTGTTCCTCAATCCTGAAGCACTCAGCAACCAATCACACAAACAACCAATTTGAAATGCTATAACTGTAGAGGCTCATACTCACATAAAGGCATTTGCTCTGCTAGAGCCACAGTTTGCCACAACTGTAGAAAACGAAACCACCATGCAAAGGTCTGCAGATCCACCAGCATAGTACAGCATGCAATGACATTACACCAGCACAGTGGAGACCACTCGGATGTATTTCAGTCCACCACTTCCACAACATCTGATGTCTTCTATGTATTCACAAGATCTTTTACGCACACCAGTTCTTCTGGCCAGAACACCTGGCCCCGGCGACACCTCTTCATACAAGGGCATGAAATTCAAGTTCTCATTGACATGGGTGCATCAGTGAATGTCATGACTCGAAAGGTATATGATGCCATACCAGTGAAGCCACCACTACAACCAACAGAAGTAAAGATATATCCTTATGGCAATCCAGAACCCCTGTCGATTTGCAGTGTATTTCTAGCTCATTTTACTTCTAAAACATGTCTGTCACCACACTGATGTATGTGGTAACTACTGGTCCGGACACCTTGATTTGCTACATGTGTGCATTGGAACTAATTTAAAAGATCCACACGGTACAGCCTGATGGGCTAGACCAAATCCTTCAAACTCACAAGAATCTATTTCAAGGAATAGGCAAATGGAAAGGAAAACAAGTGAAGTTACACATTGATAACACTGTCCAGTCGGTAGCTCTCCCACACAGGTGCATCCCTTTCTATATCAGGAAACTGGTGGAAGAAGAATTAGCACATGTGGAAGCACTTAACATCATTGATGTCCCTAATAGTTGTAGCACAAAAACCAAAACAATCGGGCAAAATTCAGATATGTGTTGACATGCGTCTACCCAATCGAGTTATCCTGCGTGAACGACACATCACTCCTACAGTAGACAACATCATTGCTGATTTGAATGGGGCAAAATTCTTCACCAAACTTGACCTCACAGTGGGATACCATCAACTTGAGCTACACCCCGAGTCATGCTACATAACAACCTTAACAACCCATGTGGGCTTATGGCGGTACAAACGTCTCAGCATTGGAATTTCTTCAGTCGCAGAAATTTTCCAGAATACCATCCATGAGGCGCTGACTGGACTTCCAGGAGTTCTCAATGTGAGTGATATCCTAATATTTGGAACCACATCTGAGGAGCATGACGCTCGACTGACAGCAGTCCTAGAACAGCTTCATGAGCAGAACCTCACACTGAACCCTCAAAAATGTGAATATAAAAGACCCACCTTAGAGTTTTTTGGATATATAGTTTCCAAGGATGGTGTTTCAGCAGACCCCAAAAAAGTAATGGCTCTCCACAATGTGACTTTGCCCTCCAACCCAGATGTTAGGAGCCTGCCAGGGTTTGCCACATACTGTGACAGATTTATTCCATGACTGGCCACAATTTCACAACCTCTTAGAAACCTCACAAAAAGAAAATCAGCTGTGGGAATGGACTGATACTCAGCAAAATGCCTTCACTGATCTAAAGAAATTGCTCACTAGCGATGTCATCATGTCTTAGTTTGACCCTCACAAGAAGACTGAACTTTGGGTGGATGCCAGTCCTGTTCGTTTAGGAGCCGTACTCATGCAGGTGGATGCTCAGGGTCAAGTCTATACTGTTGCATATGCCAGCAAAGCTGTTTCCCCTCTGGAACAGAAATATTCACAGACAGAACTGCGCATGCGCGAGTAGTGGCAGCGGCTTGGTGCGAGCACTCCCCCAGCCGCCGAAAAAAACGGCCCAAAATCAACAAATAAAATAAAAAAATCTACTCAAAAGCAAAAAGGAACATGCCTCCAAAAGGCAGGGAGGAAAAGAAAAGGGAAAAAGGACCAAAAGAAACTTCCCTGGAGAGGTACGTGAAAACCGGCCGCTCAGAGAAAGGTGGGACTGAGGCCCGGGTAGTAACATGTGCTAAAATGGCGCCCACGGAGGCGGCGGAGGCTTCAGAGGGGGAGGAATCTACTGAGGAGAATGTACTAGAGGAAGAGGAAGCTTCAGAAGGGGGCCCAATCATGAGGCTGCTCCTTGAATTAAAAAAAGATTTCAAAAAAGACATGAATAAACTGAGAGCCTCAGTTGAGGCAGGGAACCAGAAGCTGGAGGGGCTAGTGTTGAGATTAAATACAGCAGAGGAAAGAGTATCCACGCTGGAAGATCAAGCAGTAAGCACAGAGGAGCAAGTCTCCTCACTTCAGGAGAGGGTGCATTTCCTCATGCAAAAAACAGAGGACCTGGAGAATAGGTCCAGAAGAGACAATTTAAGATTTGTGGGCTTCCCTGAGGGGAGTGAAAAAACAGGGGTTAAGGAACTGATATGGGAATTCCTGACTGAATATTTCCCCGAAGAACCAACAATGCAGAAACCTGAAATCATTAGAGCGCACAGAACGGGGAGAATGCCTAATAAGGATTATCCCAGGCCAAGGACAATTATAGTAAAATTTGCCAGCTTCATAGTGAAGGAGGAAATTCTTAGAAATGCACGCAGGACAAGGGATTTGAAATTCAGGAATGACTTTATTAAGGTATTTCCAGATTACGCGCTGGAAACTATGAATAAAAGAAGGAAATGGAGCAAGTATTTTACAACCATGAATGAGAGAGGCTGGAGACCTGTGTTAAAATTCCCAGCGAGAATGGTTGTGAACATAAATGGCAAAAACAAAGCATTTGAGGCAACAGAAGAGCTCGAGGCCTTCCTCCACCTTTCATCAAAAGACTTAAATTGAGTATTAAAGTTAAATGTTAATGTTATAAGGTTAGAATTTTGGGCCAATGAATAAGTTTAAGGGGTCAGGTGAAGGCCCCAGTATGATTAAGTTTACAAGGCTGGGGGGGAATAAGCCTCGTGGTAAGAGGGAGACATTTTGGGGTTGTGTTTGCTGTTTAGACAGCAAGGAAGAGGTTAAAAAGCTGGTGATGCGCAAGAAGGAGGAGTGGATGGGAGAGGGGCTGTTGGGGGGGAAGTTTGGGGAGAGTTGGGTTAGGGAGGGGAAAGGGAGTTGGGGCACAGGGGTACAGAGGCACAAGAAACTAATCAAAGAAAGGGTAAAGATGAAAAAGATGAAAGGTAAAGGTACACCAAAAAATATGAAGGGAGGGAGATGGGACCTCAAAAAAAGAAATAACAAGGATTATGGCTGATACTAAAATGTTAACATTAAACGTGAAAGGGCTGAACTCACCGCAAAAAAGAAAAAGGGTAAGAGAATTAATGAAGGAACTTAGGATAGACATTTTATGCCTGCAAGAAACTCACTTATTGGAAGGGGAAGTGCACAGATTTATTCACAAAAAAACGGGGCAAATAGTGGCCTCATGTGCTAAAAAAAAAAAAGCAGGTGTATTAATAGCTATATCAAACACATGCGAGTTTAGATTAGAGAAGGTAGTAAAGGATGACGATGGAAGATTTTTACTAATAACGGGGGAGCTGAAAAAAAAAGAAATGACGATAGTAAATTTGTATGGACCCAATACAGAACAGGCTCAATTTTATAAAAAATATATTCCAATCATACTACAGAATGCAAAAGGAATACTACTAATCCTGGGAGATTTGAACATCCCTCTATCAAAGTGGGATACCTCAAAAACTATACCATTGAGTAAAAGACAACAGACCATTAGGGATTTGTTTGAAACCAAAGGTTTGATAGATGTTTGGAGACATTTAAATAAACAGAGCAGAGAATACACCTTTTACTCCAATGTACATAACTCATACTCTAAAATAGACCATATTTTGTGCTATAAAAATGAAGTAAGATTATGTAAAAAAGCATTTATTGTGCCAGTGGTTTTTACAGATCACAATGCTATGGGGCTTAACGTGAGGTTAGAAGAGAATGTAACATACACTAAAGTACAATGGAGGCTAGATAGAACTCTGTTAAAGAACAAAGATAGTAGAACTAATCTGGAGGAGGAAATCAAGGAATACATAGAGCTAAACCAAGGGTCAGTGGAACTAGCCTCCACCTTTTGGGAAGCAGCAAAAGCTACAATAAGAGGCAAAGCCATAGCTTTGAAAGCGCAAATACACAAAAAGAAAAAAGAATTAAGGATTAAAACCTATGAAGAACTTAAAAAATGGGACACAATAAACAGACACAACCCCTCTAAATTAGCAGCGAACAAATTACAGAAAATAAAAGAACGAATAAATGTAATTGAATTAGAAAAAACCACCAAGCAATTGAAATGGATAAAATTTTATTATCACAATAACAGCAATAAAGCAGGTAGGGCCTTAGCCCAATTAGTCAAAGCCCAACAACAAAAGGCATCAATAATAAGCATTGATAGAGGTGATGGAGTCGAGGTGACTGAGACTGAGGAGATCCGGGATGTCTTCGTGAAGTACTATAAAAATATATACACATCCACAAACCCTGAACCTAGAGAGATAAAAGAATATATAGACAAATTAGAAATCCCCAAATTGAATGGAACTCAAAGTAATTTCTTAAATACCCTAATAACAACTGAAGAGGTAGCCAAAGTAATTAAAAATTTAAAAAGAAATAAAGCAAATGGACCAGACGGATTCCCCGCTGAATTTTATCAAACATATAACACAATTTTAGCCCCACATTTGACAGAGGTATATAATGAGATCATACAATCCGGAATAATGCCACCCACGTTTTATGAAGCACAAATTACATTAATACCCAAACCTGGTAGGCCCCAGAATCATTGTGGGAGCTACAGACCTATATCCCTTTTAAACAATGACTTTAAAATTTTTTCCAAAATATTGGCGAATAGGTTGGCAGGGATTATAGGAGAAATCATACACCCAGATCAAACAGGCTTTATCCCCAGAAGACAAGGGGTAGACAACATAAGAAAGGTGGTGAACCTGATTTATGCACAGAAGGAAGAGTCAGCAACCTCAAATTCTATCATAATTGCAGCAGATGCTGAAAAAGTTTTTGATTTTCTGGAAATTAATTATCTACTTGAAATATTAAAAAAAGTGGGAGTGGGGGGTAACTTCCTCAAGTGGATCAAAGCAATATACGCACAACCTAAATCACAATTGAAAATTAATGGGGGGTTATCAGACACATTTAAAACACAAAGAGGAACCAGGCAGGGATGTCCTTTGTCCCCACTATTATTTGACTTGGCAATAGAGGGGCTAGCAGTAGCAATTCGCCAAAATGAAGCCATAAAAGGGATAAAGATAGGAGAAAAAGAATATAAGCTGGCACTATTTGCTGATGATTTAATTCTGTTTTTAAGAGACCCACAACAAACATTACCAGAGCTAATACAAACTATAGAAGATTTTGGAAAAATTTCAGGATATAAAATAAATAAGGAGAAATCACAAGCACTGATATTTGCAAAAAATAAGAAAGAACTAGAAGATATTAAAAAAAAGAGCCCTTTTCCAGAAAAAGCACAGGGAATTAAATATTTGGGGGTGACACTTACAAAATGCTGCGAAGATTTATATAAAACTAACTTCCCAGAACTATTGATAAAGGCCAAGGAAGATTTTGAAAAATGGAAAAAACTAGAGTGTTCATGGTCAGGTAGAATTAACTTATTTAAAATGATAGTCCTTCCTAAATTTACTTACAAATTCATGGCATTACCAATAAAATTACCCAACTCTTTTTTCAAACAGACAGACGAATTGGTGAGGGACCTGATTTGGAGGGGGAAAAAGCCACGCATTAAAAAGGAGACCATGTTCACTATAAAGGAAAAAGGGGGGCTAAATACCCCAGATATCAAATTATACTACAAAGCAGCAGTACTGGGGGCGATGCAATTCTGGTATCAGAATCCAAGAATACCAGAATGGAATGCAATTGAAAAAGCCCTGACAGAATCGGTTTCTTTAGCGGATGTCTTGGTAGATGAAGGAAAACTCACAAGCGAAAGGGCTAAAAACCACCCCTTTGCAAAACAAGTGATAACAATATGGGAAGAAATAGCTAGGAAATTGAGAATTAAAAAGCAAGCGACACCATACTCACCCATTAACCGAAGGAATATGAGAGACAAGCAGATAGCATATAAATTGGTAGAACAGCTAGAAGAAAAAGGCATCAAGAGAGCGTCACAATTATTTGAAAAAGACAAATTTAAACCATTAAAAGAGTTAGAAAAAATAACCCAGTCCAAGATCAACATATTTCAATACTTACAATTAAAAAGTGTATTCCTTGAACCAAAATTCAAAGCCGGTTTTATAAGGGAGCCCACAGAAATAGAAAAAACGTTATTTGACATGAAGGGGAATAGGGGGAAGCTATCCAGAATATACAAGGCCTTAAAGGAAATAACATACCCGCCTAGACACAAATACATACTAAAATGGGAAAAAGACCTAAACAGAGAACTTACAGAACAGGACAGAGAGAGAATTTGGAACCATATGCACAAATGCTCACCAGCATTGGGGGTCAGGGAAATACAAATAAAAGCTACAACCAGATTCTATCTAACGCCAGCTCAACTTAAATATGGAGGGGATGGAATGAATAAAGGGATCTGTTGGAAAGGATGCGGCCAACCAGCAGATTTGAAACACTGTTTATGGGAATGTATATATGTAAATAGATTTTGGTGTAAAATTTGGAAAATTGTGAACGAAGTAAACAAAGGTGTGGTCCCTTTCAGACTAGAAATAGCGATCTTGGGGTTGTACCCAGAAAATTCAACAATAAAAAAACACCAGGATGCCCTAAGAACATTGTGCCTAGCAGCGCTCAGTATCATTGCTAGATACTGGAAGTCGGAAGGGACTCCACCGTTCCAGGAATGGATAGCGAGACTTTGGCATTTGTTCACCATGGACAAAATACAAAACCATTTAAGAAATCAACCTGAAGAAAAAGATGAACAAAAGGAAAAAAGAAAGAAAAAGTCCAAAAATAACTTTGAAGCCAAATGGCTGGCTATTTTGGAAGCCATAGAAGGATTCGAATTACCACAAGATGACAAGACAATGTTATTTGATAAATATTTGTAAGAATTTGTGCCTGGAAGGGGGGAGGGGGGGAGAGTTTACCAAAGAAATTAGAGTAATATATAAGGTTGGTGAGAACCTAGTTAGGTAATAATGAGGAGAAAACAAGAGCTAACAAGGCCACCACAATGAATAGAGGGACCAATGCTGTAACTTAGGTCCTAAAAGAATGCAATTGGCAAAGACATTATGGTGACCAGATGTATAGGGTTATATTGGAAAATATTTAATAAAAACAAATTTAAAAAAAAAAAGAAATATTCACAGACAGAAAGGGAAGGCTTGGCTGTGGCTTGGGGATGCACTCATTTCCATTTATACGTATATGGATGTCCTTTTCTAGTCATGACTGGTCATAAGCCTCTTGAGCCTATGTTCAACAATCCTTCTTTTCGCCCACCAGCTCACATTGAACGTTGGATACTCAACGAGCTGCATTGCAGGAGGGGGCGGGATATAAATCTGAAAAATAAATAAAAAAATAAATAAAAACTACAAGGCTATAACTACAAGGTTGTTTATCACCCTGGCAAAGACAACCCAGCTGACCATTTTTCCAGGAATCCAGCTCCAGAAACAACTACCAGTCATAGCATCACACAGGAATCAGGGGCACATGCTCACTTCCTTCTCTCCCATGTGGTTCCCAAAGCTCTCTCCTTACATCAACTAAAGACAGCCACGTCAACTGACTCATGTCTCCAGATGAGCATCACTACGGTCCAAAATGGTTGATGGAGGGAGCTCCTGAGTGGTTTGCATCATCTAACCCCAGAAACTCAAGATACTCTTCAATCCTTTGCTCATGTTAAGAGTGAGCTTACAGTCACTGAAGATAACCTCCTCCTTCGTGACACGAGGCTTGTCATTCCATACTCATTGTGGAACCACATGATTGATTTGGCTCATGAAGGTCATCAGGGAATAGTAAAAATGAAAATGGCTGCTTAGAGAGAAAGTCTGGTTCCCTGGGATCGACAGCCTCACTGTGTGTTAAATTCTGCTGACTATGCCAAGCAGCAATGCCAGACAACCACACTCCACCACTATAAGCTTCTTCTCTGCATGGATGGAAGTGAGTGTAGATTTCCATGATCTTCCTCACGGGGGACATCTACTGGTGGTTATCAATTATTATTCTCGTTACCCTGAAATTGAGACAGTCAGCACCACATCTGCAAAAGCTGTTCTACCCAAACTGGACAAGATCTTTTCAGCTTATGGGATACCAGCTCTTGTCAAAACTGACACTGGTCCTCCTTTTCAAGGTTCCCAATTTGCTCAGGTTGCAGAATATCTTGGATTCAAACATTGAAAAATCACTTCACACCTTTTTATCTTGAGCCTTATCAGATCACAAGAATACATGGTATGATGGTCACTGCTCAACGAGGAACCCATAGAGTCATGCGAAACGTGTCTCATTTCAAACCACTCCATGGGACGCACCATGTTCCAACTCAACAAGATGACAACAATGACATTTCATCTACATCTTCAGTACCACTAGCTGAAACTAACACCTCTGGTCAGGAAACAGACTGTTGACGTTACCCTCAAAAAAACTTCCGGCAACCTCCATCTTACTTGCAGGACTATGTTACATAAAAAGGAAAAGGCCTGTTTTTGTTGGGTGCAGTGATCTTCAAGTTTGTTACTATTTTCTTCCCTGTTATGTAGATGTTAGCAGTACTTACTTCCTTAACTTGGAATTTAGAGTTGGGGGGGGGGGGTGGAATTGGGGA
>QEPC01015544.1:655901-666637 GCA_003113815.1 Sphenodon punctatus
AAAATCACCCCCCCCCACCCTCCCTCCCAAAGGCCTGGGCAAACAGCCAGGTCTTACAGTTCCGCCGAAATGTCAAAAGGCTTGGGGCCAGGCGATTTATTTGTTTCCCTTAAATTTGTTATTCAATCAAAAGGTTGTGAGGACATGGGTTTGTCTTTGTTGATGTGTTTGTGCAAGAGCATGCACACACTGAATACCTAGTGCATTGCTGGTGCTCCCAGAATGCAAATAATACAGCAACCTCAGCATCTGGTCACATTTATTAAACTGATTTATTTCCCAAGCTTTTGTTGTGTCATAGAAAGAGAAGGTTAAAGCCTGCCGGTTTGTATGCGGTTTTTATGTTTCCAAAAGGAAAAACCAATACAATGCTAACAGTGTAATCCTCAAGCTGTTTAGTGCCAGGGCTTAGTCCCTAGCTCCAAGGCCACTTGCCCACGTTACCTGGGCTGGTGAGTCTCCCAGTGGGGAATGTCCCCGCCAAGAAACTTTCTCAGAACTCCGCACATGGGCGCGGGGCTGAAAGGGTAATCAGCCGTGTCCAGTGGCTTTTTTTCCTCCGAATGTCAGGGCTGGATTTCAGTCCCTTGCCCACGTGCAGAGCTCGGAGTAAGTTTCAATCAAAACTTACGCCGGGAGACTCCCTGGCCCCGGTAACGTGGGGAAACGGCCCAAGACAGCTTGACAATTACATGGTTGCTCTGGAAATGAAACTAAGAATTCTTGCTTACTGAAATGAATTTTAAAGAATTTTCAGTACTTGAGAGTTGGCTATAACAAGCTAGCCAAAAGAAACAAGGAACCAACCCCCTGTTTACCTTACTGTATGTGGATGAATGAAATTTGGGTAAAGCATGTAAAACAGCAATATTTCTTTTAAAGAACTGCATTTGGCAGGCAGGGATAGGGAATGCGGGTTCTGGTAGATGTTTGGGGTAGGAGTATGAGGGGGTGGTTGAGGAGGATTTTTTTGTGGCGTTCGTGGTTGGGTTGGGGAAAGATTGGGGGTTGGTGTTTTTATGCTTTTTTATGTGTATTTTTATTTGTTTTTGTAAGCTGCCCTGAACCAATTGGGAAGGGTGGGGTAAAAAAAAAATCTAAATAAATAAATAAATAAAACAAATCTCTGTAATATAAAAGTCAGTCTGTTCGGGCGCCTCTTTTACCGTTTATAAAGATGCTTCTAGTAGACTTCATTATTTCTTTACCATTTTCACAAATGTAGACGAGGCAGACATTTCACTCACTCCTGCACAAGTTATTTTGCTTGTGAAGAGACTGCAGGATCATATCCCATGGAAAGCAATTCATGTTGACAATCTGCTGGTATCTGATACACTATTATTGTCATGATCAGATGTACTCTTATGTAGTATTTGTAATAAGATGTAAAACGCAGCGGCTGCATAAAATCTTCTGGCTTTGGTGTTTACTGCAGAGGATTTGCAGGGGAAAGTTCATATTACAATGAGCTGTTGATCTCTTTCTATATTGGCCAGAGTATATTAAGAACAAGCCCCAGCTAGTAGGAACAGATTTTTATGTTCATATTGAAAACATGAGTAGGTTTTATAATTTCGATTGGCTGGAAGTGCCATGGGGAGATGGAGATTTAGGTACTGTATGTAGTTTTGTAATAATTCTTTGTCAGTAGGAACGTGGATTTTGTTTTTTTAGCTCTACAACTGCAGTGTTTACAGAACAACTTAGGCTGCTATTCCTAATAAATTATATACTAGATGACTTGGAACTATTGCTATTTCTAAATATAATCAGAGGTACTTTGTGTTGAGCATTAGTTAGAGACCACTACCAGGGGACCCGATAGATTAGCAGTTTTTGAATAGAATGTATTTGCTAGCACTGCTTTTAGAGGCCACTATGGATTAGTCTACTCATTTGTGTGATTGTTAACCCTTTAGATAACAGACGGTAAAACACAAAATCAGCAGGGTATGAATTAATTACATTAAGATGTTGTTTTTAATATATATGTATATAATATATATGTATAATATTTATGTATATACAATATTCATTTGATATTATATTTAGAAGCACTGCCTAGCTGGAATAGAAATTTGAGGCCTGATTCTCTCTCTGTTGAAGCCAATGACAAAGCTCCCATTGACTTCAAATGGGAGCAGGATCAGGCCCATAAAATATGCAATCATTTTTCTAAACTGAATTTACACAGAATAATCATGAAATAATCTCAATGTCTGTAATGCTAGCTACAGAATCTGTGATATCACTAAGCACTTGGTATTTAAATGTGTTAGCAGAAGCCACAAGCTGCTGATTTCACAGTTCTTGTGGGTGGAAATACAGGGACGGTCTGAGTGCAAAACAGAACTTGGAATGTGATCTAGCGTCATTTGATTCTCACATGCTGCTGAAGCAATGACATCAGCAGGCGTTCTCCTGATATGTCCAAGAGGGCACATGCGCAGGAGGGAAGGAAAGTTGGGGTAACTGGATTGCAGAAAGAGATTTTGTATTTGTACCACCAACAGCCAATCAGAAATGTCTTAGAACAATCTTACTATGTTAATGAGTGCCACAGACAATACAAGAGGGTGGTGAATGTTGCATAGCTCAGCCCCATATGCGTGGACTGGTACGCTGATAAACAGTCCTCTACTGGTTCTTGGGGTAGTAGCCTCACTGTTGAGAATGCCATGTGGGCAGCTGGCAGAGAGGATTATTGTGCCTTATTATTGCCAAGGTCTGCTACTATTACCATGGCAGTCAGGTACTCCCCTTTCTCCTGAGTTTCCTCCATGTTCTCTCTCTGGAGCCTCTCATTTCTCTGCATTTCTTGTTGGCTCAGGCCATCTAGCCTATTGAGTTCTTCCACGTGAGAGTAGAGTTCCTCATCTACCATCCCCTCTTTAGCTTTCACAGAGGGTGAAAACAGACATAACGCTAACTCCACTTTAACACCACTTTCTTTAACATTTGTTATTCATGTTGCAGGGCTGTATTGGTGCCCTATGCAGCACTGCATCATGCATAAAAAGTGTTAAAGCAGAGTTAGCATTATGTTTGTTTTCACCCAGAATTTCACCCAGGAGAAGGCCTGTGTGCATACCTCCCTGCAACATGCATAAGAAATGTTAAAGCAGTGTTAAAGTGGAGTGGAGTTAGTGTTATGTCTGTTTTCACTCTCAAACTGTGCATTCTCTCTGTGTTTACATATGAAGGATTTATGTCTTGCCATTTACTTCTGTCTGCAAATCCTGGCCTTTTGCCTGGGGTAGCTCGGTTAGAATGGGATCCTGGTGCAAAAGATGGAAAGGGCCTCCTTGGCCCTCCTCCCAGCAGCAGGTAATGCAGCTGCTGCACCATGGCAGACTTGGGGCCCCCAGCACAGCTGCAGCACCGGTTCCTATTGTAACTACAATAACCCCATTGAAGCTACGGGGTTCCAAATAGGGTGGCACTGGTGTCTTTCTGTTCAATAAGAAGTTTTTAAGAACCTCAGGTTCCCAGGATAATCTTCACTTGTGCACAGAAGTCTTTAGCATTTTTTCAGGCACACCTTTAAATGTGTGTGTGTATTTGGCAGGCACAGCTGTTGCATGCTCTGTTTAATATTTCGTTTACAGTATCCAAGTACTCAGCTTAACCTGAGAGATTTCTATGCGCCTAATTGAAAAACAAAGAAATATAATTGTTTCAAGAGCATAAAAGTCTCTGATAAACATGAGAGCCGTGGAAGTTGATATTGGCTTTTTTTCTTTTTCACACAGCAGAATTACTGAATTTGATCTCTAACCCATCTACATTGGTTAGAATAAATTATTCACCTGCTTTTAAATATCTCCTGAAAACCTACCTCTTTCGTCAGACTTTCCCTTGCTCCTCGTTCCCACCAACTGGTCACTAATGCTCTCTCTCCTATCATTCAGGATCTCCTTCTATTGTATGTGCAGCTAAGCTAAGCAGATGCACCTGCAACCTCTCAACTTCATGAACATTTTTCTTTCTCCCTGCGTTCCCCTCTTCCTTGTAGCTCCTAGATTGTAAGCCTCTTGTGGTAGGTACATAGCTCTAGTCAATGATTGTACAATGCCAGGTACATTGCTATCAGTCTACAAATACTTCAAGATGGTAATAAATAATAATAAAGGTGAAATACATTTAAGTCTGTGTATTACCATTTCTGATTTGTTCTATGCATTACAATGTTAGTTATTTACTTCTGTAATTATTCAACAACGGTTGCTGTTCTATAGGTTCTTGGGCAGATCGCTCTCCACTGCATGACGCAGCAAGTCAAGGACGGCTCCTTTCTCTAAAGACTTTACTTTCACAGGTAAATGCTGATGCTGCTTTTAAACCATTCTCCATTTTTTCTTTCTTTAGTGACAACTCATCTTAATATGAACGTAGCATGCTTGTATTGCTACTCTTTGCAAGTGAAGGCCCCAGAAATGTGTTGATTTTGGTGTGTATGGGCCTTATAAAACTCTAAAACATTGTTTGAATTTTCCTGCAGATTTTAATATTTTTTTTAAAAGTATACACCTTGTGAATACATCAGAAGCTTGAAACTGTGAAATTAGTTTCCTTGACAAATGTTATTACTCTCCCAGAGCTGTTCATGAGAGTTAAATTTGGCTTTCTAGTTTACTTTAAAAGAGGTAACCAAGCACTTGTTTTGAAAAATACAAAGCAAGTTGTGGCTTGGAGTTATATTTCATCCTAGGAGTACACCTAAGGAGCTGCATCTTACACGCCAGCACTTGCTCCTATTAGGGCTGTGCATTCAGATTTGGATAAAAAACAAACACAAAAGCCTTTCAATCTTGTATATTTAAAACACAAATACTGCCCTGCAATTTTGGGGTATGTTAGTGTTCCTTGTGCCTCTCAAGTCCTACTTCTAATCAGATGTTTTTAATTGCTGGTCGAGTAGTTGGAGCATTTTTCAAATGTTCATGATTCATTACACTGGACACCCAACAACGGTGATCTATAGGAGCGGATAATGTTTCAATTTAGGTTTAATTTTGATCTTTGTGATTTGGACGCTTGTTGGAGGCAATTGGAGGCTGGACTATGCCAAGGGGACTGGATCCTCATGTTGTGTGAATCTGATCACACTAACAAGCAGGATCCTCCTGCCCAAAATTTATTTATTTATTTATTTATTTTTAAATTTATATCCCGCCACTCCTGCCCACAGGGCAGCCCGGGGCGGCGAACAGCATTTCGTTTAAAACAATAATAAAAAAAATTTAAACAATTTAAAATACACTACATGGGGAAACCCCCATCCCTATCCCCACCCCACCCCTACCCCCCGCCAAAAGCCTGACGGAACAGCCAGGTCTTACATATACGCTGAAACAGCAGGAGAGTGGGAGCCAGCCGAGCCTCCTCTGGAAGCGAATTGCACAGCACAGGGGTGACCACCGAAAAAGATCTAACATCGGTGGCCACCCGCCTCGCCCGGGGAACCTCCAAAAAGGCTCCCACGGACGATCTCAAGGGTCGCACGGGTACATGGGGAGTGAGGCGATCCCGCAGATAGGCTGGGCCTAGGCCGTGAAGGGCTTTAAAGGTTAAAACCAGCACCTTGAACCTGGCCCGGTGCTTTATAGGCAGCCAGTGCAGAGCCCGGAGCACTGGTGTCATGTGCTCCCTGCGACCCGCCCCCGTCAGGAGACGGGCCGCGGCATTCTGCACCAGCTGCAACCTCCGGACCAGCTTCTCGGGCAGCCCCACGTAGAGCGCGTTGCAGTAATCCAGCCTCGAGGTGATGAAGGCATGGATGACAGTGGCGAGGTCAGAGTCTGAGAGATACGGCCGAAGCCGCCGGACAAGATGTAACTGCCGAAACGCACTCCCCACCACGGCCACAACCTGAGATTCCAGGCTGAGCCGCGAATCGAGGAGCACACCCAGACTCCGCACTTGAGAGACCATGGGAGGGCGAACCCCCCCAACAAGAGGAGATTCAACCACCCCCAGGCCCCCCAAGCCCTCGCCCACCAACATCACCTCCGTCTTGTCAGGATTCAATTGCAGATGGCTCAACCTCATCCAAGCCCCCACAGCTGACAGGCACTGGGAAAATAAGGAGACTGCATGGCCTGGGTCGATGGAAAAGGAGAGGTAGAGCTGAGTGTCATCAGCATACTGATGACACTGCATGCCCTGAAACCCCCTCACGATCTCCCCTAACGGCTGCATATAGATGTTAAACAAGAGGGGGGACAGAATGGCACCCTGCGGGACTCCACACGTGAGGTCCCGGGGGGAAGACGTACACTCCCCCAAGACCACCCGGTGAGTTCTCCCGGCCAGGAATGAACGAAACCAGTCCAAGACCGTTCCGCCAATTCCAGCACGGTCCCGCAGGCGAGTCACCAACACCTCATGATCGACTGTGTCGAATGCAGCCGAAAGGTCTAGCAGGACCAGTAAGGTCTGACGACCCTGGTCCAACGCCAGACGGAGATCGTCAACCAAGGCCACCAATGCCGTCTCCGTACCATACCCAGGCCGAAACCCAGACTGGGAGGGATCAAGGAAACCGATGTGGTCCAGATGCTCCTGGAGCTGTCGTGCCACAGCCCGTTCAATAATCTTCCCTAAAAAGGGAAGATTAGAGACCGGCCGATAACTGGCAGGAGCATCAGCGTCAAGAGATGGTTTCTTGAGCAGGGGTCTAACCACAGCCTCTTTTAGGCAGTCAGGCACCCTGCCCTCCCGAAGGGAGGCACCAACCACCCCAGCCAACAACGGCCGTAACGTCTCCTGGCTGGCTTTCACCAGCCAGGACGGGCATGGATCTTGCTCACAAGTAGTGGCACGAACAGATCCCAACAAGGAATCCACATTGGCAGGCGACACCATCTGAAACCGATCCCACAAAACAGGACAGGACGGGGCATCCATAGCCCCAAGATGATCCTCTGCAATAACTGTGGTGCCGAAATCGTGGCGGATGCGAGCGATCTTATCTACAAAGTACTCGATAAACCGGTCACAGCGGTCACTGGATTGCTCCAGGTCCAGGCGGAGACAGGCAGGACTGACCAAGCCTTTCACCACCCGGAAAAGCTCCGCTGGACGTGACTTTGCAGATGCAATAAGAGCAGCAAAGAACTGCTTCTTTGCTGCCTGCACCGCCACAGCATAAGCCTTTAAACTGCTCTTATGCTGCGATCGATCATACTGGTCGCGAGTCCGGCGCCACCGTCGCTCTAACCGCCTGCTCTCCCGCTTCAAACACCGCAGACCCTCAGTAAACCAAGGAGACCTGCGGGAGACTCGAGAGGGCAGCGGACGCCTGGGAGCCACCCTGTCTATGGTCTCGGCCAACAAGGTGTTCCAGAAGGCTACGAGATCATCGACAGAGCGGGTGTCAAGGTCCAGGGGAAACTCCCCCAGAGCATTCCGGAACCGATCCGGTTCCATAAGTCTCCGGGGGCGGACCGATCTAATAGGTCCTGCACCCTGCCGGGGGCTATCGTGCGCCAGGATGCACGTCTTAAGGAGGTAATGGTCAGACCATGACAAAGGCTCTACAGCCTTAACTCCTACTAACTGACCCCCCGCCTCAAGGCCGGTGCAGAAAACCAAATCCAGTGTATGTCCCTCCTCATGTGTGGGGCCACAGATGATTTGGGACAGGCCCATGGTTGTCATGGAGGCCATGAACTCATGCCTCGCTCCTCCAAGATCGGTGTCAGTGTGGATATTAAAGTCCCCCAGGACCACCAATCTAGGGGTCCGGAGGATCACATCTGACACCAGATCAGCAAGAGCATGTAGGGATGCCGCCGGGCAGTTGGGTGCACGGTACACCAGCAGCACCCCTAATCTATCCCCGGCCAAATCCAACACAAGATGGAGACAATCAACACCTGGTGGAGCCTGCACCGGATATCTCCTAAAAGACAACGCATCCTTGATAACAATGGCTACACCGCCCCCCCGTCCCTCCAGCCGAGGCTGATGCTGCACAGAGAACCCAGCCGGAACAAGATCAGCCAAAATAGGACCCGATTCATTGTCCAGCCAGGTCTCTGTAATACACACGAGGTCGGCGTCCCACTCCGGGATTAACTCCCGGATGGTAGATGACTTATTGACAACCGACCTCGCGTTCAGCAGCACCAGACCAAGGCCTGGGGTCTCCTGGGCCTCGACCCACAACCCACCTGCATGGGGGTTCGAGAGGGGAATGGGCACAAGGCACTGCCCCCTCTTCGCTGATGGAACATACCTCCCCCTGGGACCATATCTCCCCTGACCCGTAACAACCCCGATAGCTGCGGAACCCCTCCCCTCCTCAGAGAACCCCGTTAGACACCCACCCTCCATAGGCTGCCCCGCCAGGCCGGCGAGAGGAGCCCCACCCCCCCAAACTCCCCTACCCACCTCTACAACTGGTGGGCAACCCTCCCCCCCTGTGCTCTCACCACAGGAGCTACCTCCCACCCCCCTAACCAACCCACCCCAACCTCCCACCCCAATCCATGGAACTCCCCCTCTCACTGGGAGTCCCCTTGAGCCATGCCCCCCCGTCTCACCGGGGGGCAAGGCCCATCTCCCCAGGACTCCCCCTCTCACAGGGAGTCCCCCAAACCCTCCCCAAGGGCCACCTCCCCTCCTCTCACCAGGGGGGTAGGCCCTATCCACCCTAACCCACTCCCCATGCCCCCCACCCTCAACCCACACCCACTGCATCCCCACAAACCCCTTAAACCCACAGGTTAAAAAGAAAATAAAAACCACCCCCCCGTAACAACAGTAGCAGTAATATTAATGGGGTGGTGACAACAACAACAAAATAAAATAAGCTGCACAGCTACAGATGTCTGTCCGGCGGAGGGGCCCCCGGCGTCCCGGCCCAGTCAACGGCCCCAGTCAATGGCCGACACCCTTTGGGTGTCGCCCTTCGGGCTGGCACCCACAGGGCCCCGCCCTGGCAGTTATTACCTGGGGAAGGAGGAGGGAGAAGCAGAGTGACAACAGGCTCCTCCAATCCAACAGCCCCAGCCCCAAACACAGCAGTGCAGCTGGGGCAAGGTTGTGAGATACTCCTGCCTGGTGCTCTGAAGGTTACTGATACCAGGGTCCTTTGTTGTTTGTTGCTGGACTACTACCAGTACGCATGTGTGCACACACAGAGGCTACACACACAGGCTGCATCCCCTGCTTGCTTGCTTCCCAGGCAACTGTAACAGCTACTAGATTTTTTTCCCCTTTCCCACACACAATACAAAAACCACAAAAATTGGCACTGAATCAGAACAGAAATCAGAATACAAAATCTGCCCTGCTTGAACATTGCTAGCTTCTGTTGTGCCTAAGGGCACATGGAATGCTGGGAAATGTTATAGTTCCACTGACTTCGTAGGAGCTGTGTTGTGCTGCTTTACAACAGCTAACAACAGCTGAGGATCTAGGTGGCAATGTTGCCTTTAGTTGAGAACAAGAACTAGCCAGGGGAGTGTGTGCTAAATACAGCTATCATTATTATTATTATAAGCATTTGTATAGCACCAGCTGTGTACCTGGCGCTTTACAGAGCAATAAGATAGATGTGGTCCCTGCCTATGGCTGACAATCTAATAGACACGGAGGGGGGAGACAAGGAGAGGGGACATAGGGAGAGACAAGAGATCAATAACATTCAAGCGGATGCGAAGTCTCAGGTGCACATGCGTGGCTTGGTTGCGGTTAGGCAGGAGTCTGCGGGGAGGGCAGACAGTAAATATTGAGAGGAAAGTTCTAGCAGGCATCGGGAAAGGCGGCAAGGAAGAGGTGGGTTTTGAGGAGGGATTTGAAGGCGCAGAGGGAGGAGGCAAGGCAGATGTGGGCAGGGAGGGAGTTCCAGGCATGGGGGGCAGCAAGGGAGAAGGGGCGAAGGCAGTTAGGGAAGCAGGGGAGACGAGGAAGAGCGAGGGAGGGGGCAGAGGAGCGGCGAGTGCGTGCAGGAGTGCATAAGGAGACTAGGACTGAGGGGTAAGGGGGAGCCAGGTTGTGAAGGGATTTATAAGTGAATACCAGGAGTTTGTGAAGGATGCGTTCGTGAAGGGGGAGTCAGTGAAGTGAGGAGAGGAGAGGCTGCACATTGTCGAAGCGACAGGCTGAGTGGATGACCCTCTTATCCACTGATCAAGTAAAGAACTTGAGTTATTGAGTGGAAAAAATCATTAAAATTGTCAGTCTTGACGACATCCCTAAGACACAACCACAATGCAGCTTTTTAATGGCCAAAGGGACAAAGTGACACCAGAGGTTTTACCATTATTGCAGTGGTATATTTGTTAAACGGCAATGAGGTAATGTAATAAGGATTTTGATAGACTCTTTTCTGGAATAGTAGTCAGTTATACTTCCTGATAGGGATGGGCGAATGCGGTTCGGAAGTTCGGAGTTCGGCCCGAACTCGAACTGTTCAGATGACCGAACTCGAACCCGAACGCGAACATACCGAACACCGAACGGCGAAATGGCCGAACAGTTCGGTCAGTTCGGATCGCATTCGGATGAGTTTGGGTGGCAAAAAAAGGTTCACTGGAAGGTCAAACATTACAGGGAGGTGTCAGTCATTGAGGAGCAGACTTCCAGGCACCAGGGGTGGAGAGGCTTGCAAGAAATGAAACTAATTATCTGCCTCCCCACTTCCCAACACCTTCTGAGCTAGTCACTGTTCCTGAACAGCAGGTGTTGAGTAGGATTTTTAGATTGCTTTAAGTTTCATTTCA
>QEPC01015544.1:670247-718669 GCA_003113815.1 Sphenodon punctatus
CATCTTCATGAATGTTAGACCCCTTGTCTCTCCCTCTGTTCCCCTTCCTAAGTCTCTCCCCCAGCTCCTGTCTCTCAGATTGTAAGCCCTAGGGGCAGGGACCGTGTCTATTTTATTACTTTGTAAAGTGCCAGGTACACTGCTGGCGCTATATAAATATTTGTTAATAATAATAATAATAGTAATAACACAGGCTGAAGAACCCAGGTCTGTTTAAACCTAACCCAGGTAGGGGATGGATGTGGTCAGACATGGAGGTGCACCCCTGGAGCAGCTCTGGGAGTGGCCAGCCCCGTGTCCTTCTAAGAGTACCCAAAGTAACTCTTCCAGGATGTGAGTGCATAGGGACATGGATATTTCAAACCTGAGGTAAATCTAACTGGAGGGTCACTTATGAAATCTTCTTTCTAAGAATTCTGCACACTGTGACCTTTATATTCTGGTATGGTGAATTTTATGGTTTTATTATCAATGTAAGAGACAGAATTGTTTTGAAAAAATTTCATCTTGCATTTAAGTGTGGTTCATATCTTGTTTAGGGTTACAATGTAGATGCTTTAACACTTGACCAAGTGACTCCACTCCATGAAGCCTGTCTAGGAGATCATGTAGGATGTGCAAGAATACTTCTTGAAGCAGGAGCAAATGTAAGTGTCTTTGCCTCTTGTGAAAAGCTACACTGGCTTTACTTGGCCTGATTGGGAGAGAGAGATTTCTGCCTTTTTCATCCAAAGTTCTGAGTGCTTTTCCTTACTTCAAATTTTACATAATTTGGTGGCTTTGAAAATGGGAGACGAAACGTGAAGGGGGAAGAAAGGAAGATGGACACCAATCTAGGGAACTTGCTGACAATGTCTGAATTTAACTAGACTAATAAAAAAACAAATAATTTTACAGTGCCATGGTACTCTCAATCTATAGAGTGTGCGGTTGCCATATTGGTCCCAGATGTAAAAGAGGGAGACAAAGGGTGCAGCCACACAAGCCGTTACCATGGTTTGGGCAGCCTTACTGTGCGATGCAGTGCATTGTCTGCCAGGCCACCACCAGATGTTCAGCCCACAACATGGTAGGGTGGGCAGCTGGTTGCTATGCCCTGTATCCTCAGAAAAAGGCTGGGGATGCAGCACATAGCAGCCTAACTCCACTTTAGGTAAGGCTGCTGAATGCTCAGTAGCTCGTCATCACTCGTGGGACCGGTCCCCATATGCCCCGCCACACGGCGAGGTTTGCCATGGGGCTTTGAGTGGTGGGCACTGCCTTCATTGCTGCGTGGCCACGTCACAGCTTGGGGCAGGATAGTGGATGGGGAGGGGGGTGAGGTGGGGCTGGGTGGTCACCCTTATGGCTGGTGATGTGGCCCACGTTGGGGCATGGCAGGACCTCCAACAATGGTGCTTCCCCACGGTGGGGCAACCATCTGCCTTGCTTTCTGTATCAGTCCTGAAGTCTGGTGGCAGCGATTGCCTGCCATGGACCTTACGGAGATTGGACCCACCCCAGCTCATGTAGCCACATGTAAAGTAGTTCAGGTAATATCTTTTATAGGACCAAGTACTGTTAGTGAGAGTATGCAAGCTTTGGGGCCATACAGGACCTCCCTTCCAGCATGTAAAAAGTCAGAACTATTTGCCAGGCAAATCCAGGATACAGATATACATGATGAAAGCAATCACTTGAGAGGGTGCTGTTTGGGGGAAAAGTCACTGGGGCCGATCCCAAGCCCTGCAGATCCTGTGCGCATGCAAGCAGTTTCTGCGAGGGACAACATGCCCACAATGGAGATTTGTGCACAGTTATGTGCACATGCGGCTGCGCACGGAATCTTTCAGACATTTAAATTCAGTGCGGGGGGAAAAGGATCAAATGATAAATATAGATGCAGGCTAAAGATTTATACCTAATTGCAAACACTCGTGAGGGGTTTTTAAGAGTTTCAAGGCAGGGAGGTAACTCACATTTCAAAGCATTTAAATACAATGTAGAGAACAAGCAGTTAAGTGTAAATAACCGGATGACTGTTACATATTTATATAGTTTCTTCTGAAGCTCAAATCTGTGTTTAGTTCATGGTTTTGTTATCCAATAAAGGTATGAATTTTAGTTTCCAGGTCTGTCTCTTAAAAGTGTTGTACATACTCATGGGTCCTTCCAGAGAGTTCCCTTGCTGGCACTTCCAAGCTTCGCCAGACTGGAGCATGGTCAGTAAGCACTCTGCCACCCTGCCACTCCACTGCGATGCAGACAATGGGTGTTAACAAACGAGACGTTAGCACACACCAGGTGGGTGTCTATCTGTCCATTTATTAGGTGTTATGCCCCCACCCGGCCACATGGCCTGCGCCCACCAAACCCGCAGCCTCCACTCATGCTGGGATCTTGGAAATGTGGAGACCGCTGCGCAGACGAATGAGGACTTATATGCACCCACGTGTTTGTGTCCCAGGTTGCGTGCAGTGCCTCTGCGCATACAGGTCTGCCAGCACCAGAGGGTTGTGGGTGGAAATCTTAGAGCATCCAAGGAGCGACTGCTTCCTGCCTCTCTCCACGCTCATTCTCACTGGCACCACAAGTGGAGGCTGCCCACAAGCACATAAAATATACGCAGTGGGCTGACTATTAATTAGGATGGACATGCTGCACAGACCGAACCTGGACTGCAGCATCCTGGATGGCTACCATCTCGTTTGTTTTCACCCATTGTTTCAATTTCCTGGCTACATAGCCTGCCAAACCCTTCTTAAAACTTAACCCTTCACATCCCCAGTTATGTCTATTTAAACATAGCTCATTTCTATGCCAAAGTGTAGCCCAAAGCTCCCAAGTTTACAATGAGAGCAGTTGTAACAACAGGCATATTTCATTATATAGTAAGCAATTCCAAGGGATAGGAATGGGGCCACACTACAGCAGATTTATACAGTAATGGTACTGGTTGGTACATCAATCATATTTCTGCTATATTTTAAAACACTCGCAACTTGGAGTGGATCCATTTTCATTCCTGTTCTTAAACACATCTGATATATTCTAGGTGAATGCCACAACAATAGATGGAGTAACCCCCTTATTCAATGCATGTTCAAGAGGCAGTGCATCCTGTGTGGAGCTTTTGTTGGAACACGGTGCCAAAGCTCAGTGGGAGTCGTGCCTCCCTTCACCCACTCATGAAGCAGCCAGCAGAGGTGAGAAGTTAAGCTTCTGAACATAAAGAGGAACCTAGCTGAATGATAGGGTTAAAATGCATCAGGTTTCATAAATGCAAACTTGTCATATTTTCTGTTGGCAGGTCACAGTGAATGCCTAGAGGCACTGATATCTTGGGGCATAGATGTTGACCAAGACATTCCTCATCTGGGAACCCCTCTCTATGTAGCTTGTGTTTCTCAGCAGATCCATTGCGTTCACAAACTTCTTTATGCAGGTACATCTTTGTTTATCTCAAAGTGATCATTTATTTTTGCATTGCTCTCTTTTGCAGTAAGTTATAAAGGAACAAGTACATATTTTTGTTGTTGTATTACAACTCTAATTTAGTTTATTGGTCAAGTATATTTTCAGAAGAATGAACTAAGGAAAATGGATTCAGTTAATGATGTACATATGTGGGCTGAGGGAAAGAAAACTTCTAGGCTGTGCAGTATAAAAATAATTTGTTGGAAAGGGCTGATGTTAGATCCATGTATGAACATTGATCCACTGAACAAACTCCCATTGATGCTAAAGGGAAACTTCCATAGAGATGACGGATATACTGTCAGTCATTTGGTGTGTGATCCTCAAACCTAGTCCCAGGTGAAAGTCCCTTTGAAGTGAATGACTCAGAGCTTTGAGGATTGGAACTTTGCTTGTTGTTCGCTTCAACTATACCGTTACATTCAATTTTGCTCAATGAAAAAACTTGCTTTTCCATAGGCCACCAAAACTATTTCTCTTTATTTTCTTTACTCATTTTATCTCTCTGTTTCTCACTCTCCCCTGTCCACACATTTTCTTCTCTCCTCTCAGCATGTTCTTCCTTACACAGTCTTAATTTCCACCTTCCTCCTATTGGAGCCCTTAGATCTCCCCCCGCATCTATGAATAGGATCAGGAGTTAAACAGGATTGACTTTAGAGTTAACATACCAGTGAGTATTTTCAGACGTGATGGGGCCTGTATTGACCCCATTGATCCCCTGCTGGGATCAAATGGCATGTCCAACAGATGTGCTGGCTGATCCCGGCAGGGAATCGGGGAGGGGGCGGGGCTGCGCGGCTCAATGTGCAGCTGCATAGCCCCCCCCACGCTCCCTAGGCCACCCGCCCTCTGGGGAGACGGGCGGGCACCGTGACCAATGCGGCCACAGCGCCCCCCCGCGGAATTTACTACAGCCCGGAATCCCGCTGCTGATTCCGGGCCGTAGTCGGGGGACAGACAAGACGATCCCCTTGATCACGGGCGGGAATCACATTGAACACTAGGGGTGGGCGTACCGGTAAATCCGGAATCCGATAATGCCGGTACTGGGCGTACCGGCATTATCGGATTCAACCCGGTAAATCCGGTCCTGTTACCAGATTCCGGGTACCGGATTTTTTTACATTGCAGCCATTTAAATGAATGGCTGCAATGTAAAAGTCCCACCCAAAAAGTAAAAATTTAAACCCTCCCCGAGTCCAGGCTGCGTGGGTGGAAGGGGGGACACCCCCTACCCACCCTGCCCACCCTGGATTTTTTTTTTAAAAAGAGCTCCCCCCCCAGCACCAGCGGCCGCGGCGTCCCCGAAGCCGCCGGTAAGTATAGACCCGATCCCTGGGGGGGGTGTTTAACACCCCCCCACCCCCCCAGGGATCACCCCTACTACAAGCTCCCACGGTAGGTAGGTACCTTTTACTTTAGTTTTCAGCTGCTGGGCTCTGGGTGCGGCGGCGGGCGGTCCGACGGCCTCAGCGCCGGCTGTGGCAGGCGGTCCGGCGGCCTAAGCGCCGGCTGTGGCTGCCGGCGTCAGAGGCACTCTAGGCCTTCTGGGGAAACCCGGAAGTTCCCCGGAAGGCCTAGAGCATCTCTGACGCCGGCAGCCACAGCCGGCACTGAGGCCCCCGGACCGCCCGCCGCCGCACCCGGAGCCCAGCAGCTGAAAACTAAAGTAAAAGGTACCTACCTACCATGGGAGCTTGTAGTAGGGGTGATCCCTGGGGGGGTGGGGGGGTGTTAAACACCCCCCCCCCAGGGATCGGGTCTATACTGGTGCTGGTGCTGGGGTGGGAGCTCTTTTTTTAAAAAAAATCCAGGCTGGGCAGGGTGGGTGGGGGGTGTCCCCCCTTCCACCCGCGCAGCCTGGGAGGGGGAGGGGGGAAGAATTTTATTCCATTGATTTCAATGGGGACACAGTGCCCCATTGAAATCAATGGAATAAAACCGGTACCGGATACCGGATTTAATCCGAGAATCTGGTTTTTTGAGAACCGGAAACCGGTAAATCCGGTATCCGGTAATTGCCCCGGGGTCCCACCCCTATTGAACACGCAAACAGATGGTCCAGGCAGGACCTCCGTTTGCGTGGTCAATGTGATTTCCCCCCCCCCCATGATTCACGGGTGTGAACATCTGGCGGGCGGCTTCCGTTCACCCTAACAGACGTTACGGGACCATGATCACCATGTGGGAATTCCCCGTGGTTGAGCATGATCTCGTAACGTCTGAAAATACCCAGAGGGACAGGCTCGCCATTTGAAGCAGGCTGTAGACTCAAACAGATTGAAATTTGGTTCATGTTTGGAAGGTTCTTTCACAACTCCGGGGCCAGAAACTTTGTTTTTAAAAAATGGATGCTTAAAATATGGGTAACCTATAGGCCATGTAAATACAATAACATTCAAAATCTCAAAGGCAAAATTCAGCTGGCGGCTCATACATTTAATATCTTTCAAGCACTTTCAGCCCTAATGGCCACTTTTTTCAAGACTTTCTTTGGTAAAAATAAAAAAAAGGATGTTGTGTAGCTGCCAAATTAACTTTGATAAAAGAGAGAACTTAGACTGCTTTTAAATGAGCAGCTCTACTTACCAGCTTGAAGGAAGTGCTTCCTGAAAAGATGCACCGAAAGTAGCTGGCCGCCATAGGAATTGCGGCTCGCGTGGTCTCTTTGAAGCTGTATTTAGAAAGTGGGGCTTTCCAAGTGGTCTAAAAGCGGTCTGAAAGTGACTGTAGGGCCATATGCTGCCATTATTACCCTTCCAGCAATGCGTTACTAGCAGTAGAGCTGAACTAGTTATCCAGGTGAATAATCTGATTCTGTGGATTTGCTGGATTGGTTCAGTTCCTGCAAATCCTCCACCCAGATATTCAAGCAGCCACAGTGGCTTACTTGTCCTGAAAGATCTGGAAGCGACAGTGGCAGCAGCTGTCCCAGCCAGCCCGACCTCACCACCCTGGCACATGTGTGAGCTTCTGGGGGGAGCAAACAGGCCCCGAATGCAAACTGGAAATGTCCCTGTTCGTCACTTCTGGTACACATTTGGGGCCACCTACTGGACCCAAGCCCCGTACCCATCCATGGCTAGCTTTGGGGCTATTTGGTACTTGTCGGATTAGCTGCTGGATAGGTAAATTGGTATTCGTTTCAGCTCTAATCAGCAGTTTACACCAGAGGTGGTGGTTTTTTTGTTTATCCTTGACAGACCCTGCCTTTCCCCCCCAATTCAGCTACTTACAACTCTCAGGAGGGTACAGCAGTGGAAAGTCATTAAAGAGTTATGGTCTAAAGCGAATTTTTTGAAGGTTGCTAAAATAGCACCTGATACCAGCATTTTGTGGCTGGGCTAATGCTGCCACACACAACTCTGGGACTGCTTGGGAGCTGCTCAGACTGCTCTAGCAGAAAAGAGGAAAGAACTGGGCAAAGGATTGGACCCTTCTGGCATATTTTCCTTTTGAGGGCATAACAAGACATACCACAATAGTAGAGTGAACCTGGGCCTGGCTCTCTTGAGCCTTTCATTCCACTATGACCAAGTAGCTCATTCCTCCACCTATGGGATAAGAAAGAGCCTTGGATTGCTAGCGAATATTGTTAGTCTTGTAGTTCAAGGAGTAGTAGGCTGTGCTGCAGTCCTGAAGATGGAAGAGTTCATTGCCCAGTGCTAGGCATTAAGAGGTGTTCAGTACTTTTATTAAGGTATCTACTTATGGATTTAGGAATCTAACTTTATTATTTTATTATTCTTTGGCACAGGCTTTTAAATGTTTGTTTTTGATACCGACTTTTAATGAATCTGTTTGTCTCTGTGTCTTTGAAATATATATCTCTGTATACACATGCAGGAGCTAACGTACAGAAAGGAAAGTATTTGGAAACTCCACTACACGCGGCTGCTCAGCGATCCAGTACAGAGATAGCCAAGCTGCTGCTTGAATTTGGAGCAGACATCAGTGCCAAAAATACAGATTTTGAACGACCTGTTGATTTAGCTCCTTCAAGCAGTTTGGTGGAAAGAGTGTTGCTTCTGCATGAAGGTAAAAGGAATATAGTTTATCTGTTTGAAGTTTTATACATTTTCTGTTCTCGGACAAACCTGGAAAACAGTAGATACTAAAGGAGAATGTGTTTATAATGTGAACATATTTGCATTCAGTTAAAGGCACTAAACATAATCCCTTAGTTAGGTCCACAGCTGATGTAAACTAACCTACCACTATTGACTACTCTGGATCTAGGATAATTTACACTAGCTGAGGATCTGTCCCCATATAGCTAATAGGTTGGGCAAAAATCAACAGCTGAGTTAACTTCAGCAAAAGGCTGACATGCAGCTTTTCAAAAATATTTGTTTTAAAAATAGTTCAAAAAATGCAGTGCAATATCATTATAACACAGTGTAATAGTGCAGGCCTGTCCTTGAGTAAGTCTTGGCAGGATTATAGATACAGGAGGATTATTGCTAGTTCTTTGGGAATTAGCTCATCTCAAGCACTCTCTGAAGACATCAGCTCTAAGTCCTTTAATTTACTCTCAGTATTCAACATATACAGTCTCTTAACTTACAATTCTCCAATTCTTCAGCTAGGTAATCAGTCTCTGAGCTGCTTCCAGCCTGGCTTTCCATGGGCTGGGTGGCCAGATATGCAAATTGTAGAGGACACTTATGAGAAATACAGGTTGCAGGACTTCATTTACTCCAATACAGCCCTGCAACCGGTGGTTGCAGGCTGTTACCTGTTGCTGTTTCTCTGAGGGATGCAAGGCCCTGGATCCCCTGTGCGATTATTGATACCTGGTCCCTCCTTCCCTGCAGGTATTTTACCAAGGCTGGGCCCCTGGGGGCGCCAGCCCTTGGGTGGCATGCATAGGGCGCCGGCCATTTGCAGGGCTGTTTACAGGGTTCTTGTGCCAGTGGCAGCCAGGAACTTTATTCATTGAGGCACCAGCAGAGCCGGAGAGCCCTGAGCAGCGGGGCAAGTGTGTGGTCAGGAGAACTGTGCTGGGCTGTTGTTTTTGCTGGGACTGCTGCCCGAGGAGATAAGCCGGAGGGAGTGTGATGTTGCTACCCCGATTGCCCTGCTGAGAGAAGCCGCGCCTGCACCTGGAGAGATTGCCCCATTGCGTTGGTTCCTCAGGAGCCATTGTAGTCATTCGGCTACAAGGAACCCCACCAGTTGTTTTCCAGTCTTGTTGGGGCTGAGGGCCCAGACAGCTCAATCAATATTTTGGGGAAAAGGACTCCCAGCTATTGCTTGGCATGTCATAGGCTGACTTAGCCCTCTTTTGTGAGCCATCAAGGAGTTAGGACTCTATTTGAAACCGACTGCAGTTTGAATCACAGGGTTTACAAGTGTTTATTATTGTAGTTTGTTGGGGCTGGGATGTTTTATGCTAAAGAGCTATTCATTATAAACTGTTGTTTATGCTCCATGGAGGAGATAGGATTTCTCCCTAGTAAGGGAAGTTATTACTATTCTCTCTGTATCTCTGGGCTCCCTTCACTGTCTCTTTTTGATATTTATTTTTAATGAGTCTTGGGTCAAAATCATTCTTTTTTCCATTTAATTATTGTATTTTAAAGTGCACAGGTGCATTACCATACTTAGCTGATTTCTAAAAAAATTAATTTTAAGTTAGTAGTATTATTAGGTAGGTATGATGCCAAACTGCCATGCTAAGAAAAGAGGGACGCAGACTCTTGTTTCACCAGAATCTGTGTCACCTAATTTTAAACAACTTAAGCTGTCTGATGTGGAGTTTAGGGATAAGATTAATGGTAAGAAAGTTTGAGATACCTTGTTCTGACAACTCATTTGCTTGTTTAGCTGAGGATGTGAGTCCACCATCTAATAAGCTCTTTAAAGTTGCCCCTTGTTGATAAAACTATTGGGAAATCAGGGGGCTCCCTGGATCTGGTACAGTTATTGGGAGAACATTGTATTTTGGTTAGCAAATTGGTGGAGATATTGTTAAATAGTTTGACTGATATAAATGGAATTTTGGCTGGAATTAGAGCCCAAATTCAAGCTGTGTTGAAGGATACCCATTCAGTTTGTTAGTCAATTGGCTACTTCACAAGCTCAGGCTAAAGGTTCCCCTCCACCTGACTTCAGCACTCAGAAGGTTTATCCTGCTATCCAGCCCAGTAGAGAGAGAGAGAGACCAGATCCAGATAGTTACTAATTCTGTGCAGGTGAGAACTCTGTCTTTCACTCGCAGATGATATTGGACAATAAGGTCATCGCACTTAAAAAAATTTCTCTTGCCCAATGGGATTCACCCTGGATGGCATACTAAATCTTCTGCCAGAAGACACCTGTATCATTTACTTAACCTTAAATTGTCGTATTTTGACATTTGAGGAGTGGAATCTCTCCTATCCAGAGATAGGTCAAGAAGGATGCTGATATATTTTACTAGATGAGCACCAGTTGAAAGAATTTTGGAGGCTAAGGAGCTGCTGAGATCATGAAGGATTTTTCTTACTAGAGTCTTTATATCTAAAGATTTATATTTTTTGTGTCCTTTGAATCAAAATAGGTTTGTCTCAAACAGGGGCTGCAAGGGAAGTTATTCAGCCTGTTTTGAGGGGACGCCAGACAGTAATACAGGATAGCCCTCTACATGTGGGGTCAGCCTGTTAGTTTTCTCCCGCAGTGTCTACGAATGTAGTAGATTGTATGAGTGTGCCTCAGCCTTTCCAAGAGCAGGACAGACCTCTGTTTTGTCTGGATTTAGGCCCAGATGATATACTGACTGAAGAGCCAATATGGTTATCCTCTTTTGGAACATTGCCGGTCTTTGAACAAGCTCAAATAAACTCAGGCTAGTTCAGGATAAGCTAAAACAGGTCAATCTGGCTATTTTGTCAAGCTTGGAGGATTCAGAGGTTCAACTATTGATAGCCCATTCTCATAAGGTTGCTTCTATCCAGGGACCGAACAATGGACTGCCAGTTGTCTCTTAGAGCTGGAGGAATTAGGTGTCCCGGAGCCCCCTGGCTGTGTGGATCTTGGACAACTGGAGAGTGGTGATGCTTCTAATCTTTACCAATAGAGATAGCTATGGTTACTTTACCAATCCTTTGGAACTGGAGGAGATGATTGAAGTAAATCTTTCTAACCTCAGAAATGGGACTGTATCATTTGAGCCTTCCCCCCACAATAGAAATTCTATCTAGCCCCCACTGACTGGAGTCTGTCTACCTACAAATTATTGATCTTATCATGGAATATAGTGGGCTGGAAATCCAAAATGGTGGAACTGGATTTTATGGAATTTATCCAGCATTTGTATCTAGTCTTATTCCAGGAGACTTGGCTGGAAGGAGAGAGATATATGACACAAATTGTTACATTTTCAATTCTTGCTATACCGACAGATGCTGGAGGTAGACCAAGCAGGTGGTTGGCCCTGCTGGTCTCTGCTGCATCAATAGCATCTGTTCTGCTTGTGGGCACCTGCTGTTCTTTTGAGGCCACTTTGTTAATTACAGTGGCTAAGTTTTTCTTTTATTTTGATTAACATCTATATCCTTCTTGCTTGTTGTTCTTATTACGATGTGAGTATATGGAAAAATCTTGAGGATTTGCTTTCCTTATTGTCAGAGAAGTATCCCCTTGCCAGTGTTGTCTTAGCTGGAGACTTTAATGCCCATACTGGTAAGAAAGGACCAGATTTGGTCCTATTGGATTTGGATGAACAGCACCCTTTATACCTGGGGCCATTTAGGACTTCTCAGGATAAAGTTTCAAATAAGATGGGTACAGAGTTATGGAGCCTTGCTGAGGTTGCAGGATTGACTATCATTAATGGTAATACGCCGGGTGACGTTTACGGAGAATTTACTTTTATAGCAAATAATGGGATGAGCATAATTGATTATATTCTTGTATTGGAAGCGGCTCTCCCTTTTGTGTATGATTTCTCCATACAAACTGAGGTTGACTTGGATAATCAGCCATTGGTTCTGGACTTAGTACTCCCCTCAGCTCTTGAATGGAAAAGGATTGTGCCAGCCCCATCATTTGATGTTCAATGTGAGATCATTGAGTGTCGTGCTAAATGGGCCCCTCAAATAAGTTTTAATAACTCAGCTGCTAGATTCTGGTCAATTCTGTGAATTTAAAAAAGCGATCCTTTAAAAAGATAATCCAATCTTTGAACGTTTTAATATAATTGTGGAGTCTCTACATCCCTATTTGGTGACCTCTTTGAGATCTGTGGTCCAGCAGGGTAGGGCTCAACCGGGCTGATTTGACAAGGAATGTCGAGCAGCTAAGGCAAGTCTTAAGAGACAGGCTCGCTTATTAAAGGGGAATGATAGGAAAATTGACCCTGAGTTATATACAAGACAAAAGGAATTCTAAATATTTATTGAAGAGCAGTATTTTTATTTATTTGTTTTATTTTATATTTTATGTTGGCTATGTCCTATCACAATAAAGCTATTGATTGACTGTATATATTTGTATATTTGCCCTGCAACCTGTATTTCTCGTAAGTGTCCTCTAAAATTTGCATATCTGGTCCCCTTAGGTTGGCTACAGTCACACCCAAACCCAGGTGCCTCTCAACTAGGTGGTATCCTACTCCCTATGTAGTGCCTGCAGGTCAGCCAGCAAAGTCTCTTATGTAGGTACTAGCTGCAAACTCTTAAAGGGGCAACAGCTCACAGGGACTTCGCCCTATTACACACAGTATTTCGGAGACATACCTCACACTAAATTATAACCAAATTTGCATTATAATGATGCATGTTTTATAATGAGGTTACACTATACTGAATGAAGGGCAGGCCAAATTAAAATTTTAAAGGTCATTTACAAAGCAGGGGGCCTTGTAGATTTGGAGGCTTATATCTGTGTACATGTTTCCCACGACTAATTATTTTGGGGCTTTATTAGCCATTTTTGTGCGCACACCTGAATCACATCAAGCATCTGTAAGCGCACAGTTCGGCATGCCTTTTTGCCCACAGACTTTGAAACCCTGTTTTGAAAATCTGTCTTAATCCCAGATTTTCTCAGCTTATATAATTAACACAACATTATTTAACTGCTATTTGTATTTTCTTTCACATTTTACTGTATATTTTTTTTAAATGAAGAACTCCCCACCCACCCACCGTTTCTTGGAAATTTATTCAAACCTGATTGCACTCAGTGCTCAGTATCCATTTGGATAAGTATCTCATTTTAAGATTTTATGGACTTCAGTTGCAGTCTGTGCATTAAACATGTGTTCCTAAACAACTGCATTATTGATTTTAACCCTCAGACAGGTTTGGGGGTCAGTCAGGCCCCAAAGGGGTACAAAAAATTAATAAAACTTTTTTTTAGCAAACCTTGTGCCGCTTCATACTCCATGTATTCCTCAACAGTAATGGGGTCAATTGTCCTGTGTTGATTCATTCTCTGCCCCGTTGTAAAAAAAAAAAAAATTAATTGAGAATTTTACAAAAACTATATTGGTGGTAAATTGGTGTTTTAGTATTGTTTCTGTACCTCAAACAATAACTCTTAATACAATTTAAAACTTTGATGTTAAACTGGAATCATTTTCAAATCAATCACATTTATTTTTCCCAGTTGTGACAGTATTTTACTCCAATTCCAGATTAATACAGTGCATTTTTCATTCATCTAAGCAGGAACTGCAATTTTATTGAGCAGCTCTAATGAGTTTGACTTTTGAAAAACATTAAGATCACTGAGCGATACATCAAAACCCCTTAACTTAGAACATTTTTTCAGGTATCTTTTAAATTGCCAAACAGTTAGTAACAATGTTTGTACCATTAGCATTTGTGATCCTCAATTATTATCTGGTGGATTAGTAAATCTAGTTAATTATGGTAAATGCATTTTCTAACAATAATTTTTTTTAAATTATTATTATTATTTTTAAATGTATGTTAAGCTGTTAATTTCAGGCTGCAATTCTCAGACAACTCACTGATTTGAAGATCAGAGTCTAAACATATAGTGTTAAACCCTGTTTTCCTGGTTAGCAAAAAGAAATTCCAAATGCCCCAGAAGGCTATATTTACTTGTAAATCATGAATTCAGCATTTTAATGGTTAATCCAGTCAGTGAGAGCACATCTCTTTCCAAGAAAATAACTAAATGCAACAAATGGAAAATGTTATTGAAGTTGGTGGTTTAAGTCATGATTAAAATAGTCCTTTTCAGTCAGAATAATCTAAATGATTAACACCATTATTGTGACTACAATCCAAGATGAGTCTTCAACTTTGCGGCACATGTAATGAAAATAGCAAATAAGATGGAGACTCTCCAGGGCACACAGCACCCAAAAGAAAGAGAGATGTCTCTGCCTGCACACCCATTTAAGGTCAAAGGATATGAACGCAACAGAATAAGTTATGAACTGGGTGCTATCCTGAATAGTTAGCATTAAGAAATCTGGAAAAGTTTAATTTAAATTGGTGGTATAACTAACTGTATGAGAGAATTTACTGTGCAAGTTCAGTCAGACTGACAAGGAATGTCTAACCATGTATATTCATAGGTATTTTATGATAATTATGATGTCAGTACTTCAAAATATTGAACAGTTGTTTAATTGAACTTCTTATCTGCTTGTAGCTACTCCATGTTCTCTTTGCCAACTCTGCCGATTGTGTATTCGAAATTACATTGGGAGAACCAGATTGCATCTCGTACCACAACTCCAGTTGCCAACGATATTGGAGGATTTCTTACAGTACAGATAGAGTAGTGATTAACCTTTAGAAAGTTTTTTGTCTGTATACTGTATGTTTCACATGAAGAATTGCTGTGTCGGGAAAACATATTACATTACTAAATCTTTGTCACCAGGAGTCATTCTATAACAATATTTGGGAGTCCTTGGGTGACCTAGTGCCAAGGTGCTAATAGAACTGAATAAAATGAAGTGTGCTAATACTCTTGGAAATGATTGAATAGACAGCTTTAGCTTAACATTTACTAAAGAGCTACTGTACTGTTAAAGTTTATTTTAATTGTATTTGTACTTTTTAATTTCTTTGATTATTGTTTAGTTTGTCAATTTGGGTTTATTATTTTATGTTGATTTAGATTTCTATTATTTATGTCTAGAAATATATGGTGGTAGATGGACACCGTATACGGACAAATTATTTTTAAAAATTGTACATAATTTTTTCTTCCCAGCATTCCCATAAATGAAAGCTGGTGATAATTCATTTATATACCTCCTCATTCTAAGCCACATGTAGTGTTTGAACAAACAGGAAGACTGCATTCACCGAGACTCTTCTCCCGTCTGTGCTCTTCCCTGCACTCGTTTGCATTCGTCTAATTATCCTTCCCACCTCCTTTCCCCTCCCTCACTTCAAAGGTTACCTCACATACTGCCGTGGCTGCTAATAGGTATTCCATTATGCCGCTTCTTATTTTTCTTGTTAACAATATAATAAACAATAAGTTTTATTTATATAACACACCCCTGCTGAATGGCGCTTGGGGAGCTTCACAACATCAATACAAAAATACAATAAAATAAATTTAAATCTATGTAAAATCCATTGAAAACAATTTAAAAGGGGAAGATTAAGATGAGGAAAAAATACATTAAGGGAAACTGGCAGTGGATCCTCTCAAAACACTAGGAGAATAGAAAAAGTCTTCAGGTACTTTTTGAAGGTAAGGAAAGAAATAATTGAGGGGAATATTTGGAGGGAGCAAGTTCCACACTGAGGAGCCCATCGTCACAAATATCTGGTCACTTGCCAACTTATGGGATGATAGCAGGATCCCCAAACAGCAGGTGCCATCTCAGTGAGATAGCCATTTGGGCAAGGTTTCTGGAGCAGGTCTCAAGTATAGCCAGGGCTAGGGCCTAAAAAAGTAGTACAATCTTAAATTCAATTCACCACTATACAGGCAGCCAATGTTGTCTGGTCATTATCCTGACCAGCTAGGCAGTGGGTGATTCATCCCCTGTGAGGGAAATCACTTCCATCCCTTCCTGCAACAATTAAGGCAGACTGATAGGTAGATTAATCTCATCACATGTTACAAGATTTAGCACAATTGTTAAACCTTGCTTTCCAGCGTAACTTTTTGGGAGTTAATGCCCATTATATATGGTGTATCCTGCAGCATAATCCTTTCACACATTGAAAAAAGCATGGGGAAGTGTTTTTCATGTACTAAGCATCTTCTGTGAATGCAGCCATAGATAGATTACAGAAAAGATCCCTCTTTCCTCTCCAGCATTGGTATCTCTGCTGCTGACAGATTCAGAACCCATAGTTTTTGTCACCTCCTCAAAATTAAAAAGGGAAATGCTTTACCAGTACAACCACCACATTGCCTGACACTGGTCAAAACATCAGTATTCCTGACTAGGGATGGATGTCCAAAGTGAATTATGAATCCGGATTACAGCTCGGATCTTTAATTCCAGACTTAAATCCTTTAAAATAATAAAAATTAAAAACGTGTCTGCATGTGCAAAATGGCAGTCAGACTATTCTGTGTGTACGTAGTCTTTTCCAAAATGGTGGTGGCAGTGTCACCGCCATTTTGGGAAAGGATAGCCGGTCGGTCTGCGCATGTGTAGTTTTTTTTATTTAAACCGAACCACAACAGAAGCTGCCTGTTGCAAGTAGTTACAGATTTAGTT
Organism: Sphenodon punctatus; assembly: GCA_003113815.1. Lineage (NCBI taxonomy): Eukaryota > Metazoa > Chordata > Lepidosauria > Sphenodontia > Sphenodontidae > Sphenodon > Sphenodon punctatus. The sequence continues at coordinate 686,368 of QEPC01015544.1, forward strand.
CGAATCAGAGTACCCAGCCGTATTCCTGACTATGCCCGAAGCCCTAAAAACCAGCATTGCTCTAGAGCAGCATGACACCCAACCTAGGAGATGGCGAGCAACCTGACTTTTCTGCATCTACTAATCTTAATGTCTTGATGAACAACTCTGTGAAAGTAGCCCTAAAAATGAATAAAAAGATGTATGTTTTTCTGGATAAATCCACCAATGTATTACTGAGTATTTTTTTGTCAGGCTGTCAGTTTGCTTTGTTTGTTGCACAGGCCATGATGTTTAATAAATTTCACGTTGTTCACCTTTATCTAAATTATTTGCAACATTTTTTCCCTGCAACATTATTAGCTAGATGGTTAGACCTCCTGGCTGCTCAGTTTTCCCTCTTTCTTTGCCCAAGGTCTCTAAGTTCAACATCTTCCTGGTTTCAAGACCTCATTTGGTACTTAAAAGATCTCAGAATCAGGAGGACAAAGGCAAACAGGTTGATATAATGTATGAGTCTTAAAAAAGGCATTTGAAAAAAAGTCACCCACAAGAAGCTGCTGGAAAAACTAAGGTGTTTTTGGATAAGCAGTAAAAATATTGGTATGGGTTAAAAACTAAGAAAGGAGGCTGCAATCCTTACACCATGCACTCCAGTGGGACTGTTCCAGACTCAGTGGTCTGAAGATGGTGGCCAAAGAGTAGGAGTAAACAGTCGTTTTCCATCACAGCAAAGCAGTTAACATATGCCTCACGGTCCCATAGTAGGTTCCATATTCTTTAATACACTGAGTGGATAAGGTGTTGGATCTGGAAGACCAGGATTCAAACCCAGCTTGGACTGGGTAGTCTTGGACAAGTCACTGGGTGTTTTCAGACGTTACGGGGCCGCTCGGCCCCGTACCGAAAACAACATGTGGCCGCACGGCCCCGCCCCCTCCACGCACCTCGCCGCCCGCCCTCCGGGGAGACAGGCGGGAGGAGGGGCCAATGTGGCCGCAGCATCGGGCCAGATTCGCCACGGCCTGGGATCCCGCCGGGGATCCCGGGCCGTGGCAACCGGCCAGACGTTACTTTTTTTTTGTCCCCGCTGGGGATCTTTTTGACCACGCTTCCCGGGACATTCCCCCGGCTAGCCCGGGAAGCGTGGTTCAAATTGACCCCATGTGCGGATTGACCATGGCGAACATCTGGCGGCCACCAAACAGACGTGCGAGACACATTGACCACAGGTGCATATTAACCATGGTTCACTGTGATCTCGTAACGTCTGAAAATACCCACTGTTTCTCAGCCTTGGCTCTCTAGCTGTAAAATTTTATTTATTTATTTATTTTTGTATTTTTATGTCACCTCCTCATGCACAGCATCTCTGGGTGGCTAGCAACATTTAAAAACAAATAATATTATAAAATTTAATATTTAAAATAACCCAACAGTAAAACCAATAAAAACCCACCCTAGTCCAACCCACCCATCCTGTCTCCCTTAGCAAAGGCCTGGCGGAACAGCGAGGTCTTACACTGTCTATGGAAAGAGGGGAGGTCTACAACCAGGTGGACCTCCAATGGGAGGAAGTTCCATAGTCACAGAGCGGCCACCAAGAACGCCCTCCTCATGGTCGACACCTGGGAAACCCGAGGAACCTCAAGGAGGGCTCCCCCCGCCGACCACAGAAGCCAATCCAGAGGATGAGGCAGTCCTGCAGATAAGTGGGGCCCAGGCCGTTTAGGGCTTTAAAGGTCAAAACCAACACCTTGAATTGGGCCCAGAAGACTGGGAATAATAATGCCGTACCTCGCAGGGTTGTTGGGGTGGTCAACTAGATAAATATTGTAAAGCACTATGAACAATGAAATCTCTGTGTGTGTGTGTGTGTGTGTGTGTGTATATATATATATAATTAATTTAATTTATTTATTTTATATATATATAAAATAAATTAAAAAAATTAAATAATTTGATGATCTAAAAAAGCAGTCGTTGAGGGAGAAAAAGATTCTTGAAATAGTTAGAGTAGTCAAGCCTAAGAAAACTATAAGGAATTTCAGAGGAATGTAATCAAGCCAGGCAAATGGGACGGTAGATGAAATTCAATATCCACAAGTAAAGAATACAGATGCGGGGTTACAAATGAATTGCTCATCCACCTTAAAGGGGTCTGTACTAACACTATCGCTTCAGGAAAGGGATCTGAGCATCTCTGTGGATTGTTCAATTAAGTCTCTGCTAATGTTCAGCTGTTGTCAAAACTAAAAAAGAATTTTAAAAAATTAAAAATTAAAAAACCCAGGAAGTTAGGATTTATAAATTATGTTGTAGAAAATACAGAAATTATAATAGCATTAAGGTTTACCCTTAACTGGAATATTGTGTTCACTGTCACCTCTTCCAATAATTTTTTTTTTAAATTGCCAAATGACAAAGTTCAGTGCAGAGAAGTGATGATTATAAAGACATGGGGAAATTTCCAGATTACTAAATATGAGATTGTTTACATTAGAAAGAAGAAGGCTATGAGGGAACATAAGGGTATGCAAAATAATTAATGATCTAGGGAGACAGATATACTATTCTGTAGAATTTGTATACCCTCCACAAGCCTTGTTATGGAGAGAGAATGTGTTTTGCATGTTCTGAATTTTTTCACAGTTGTGTTTGGATTGTTCCTGAATTATCTTACCTGTTTAGTTCTTTTGAAGATATAATTCCGATGGAGACAAGATAATGAACTTTTTTAAAAAATAGACTGTCTTACACAATGGTAGACCAATCTTCATTGGGACCTTGTGGCACTAGTATAGTATAAAAATAATAATAAATAAAGATTATGTGTAACAGGCTGGTGGTATCCTGGGGTAAGTCCCTGCAGGACCAAGCCCACAAAGTCACTGTTCGCTTAGGAAATCAGCCCAGTCTTTATTAAACACATACATATCACAGTATCTTCATATAAACAACATAGTTCTCACTTAGCCCTGCCTAACACCAGGAATACAACCCCTCCAGCATCCCCAGCACTATCTACCTCAGCCCAGTTCTCCAGCACCATCCACAGCACTCTTCAGGAGCTCCTCACTCTTCAGCTCCCAAGCACAGACTGAAACCCTCGCTGGCTTCCTTCTTATATGAGCAGAGTGGGTGTGGCCAGCTCTCTAGATTGCTGGGCCTTAAAGGGCCAGTGTCCTGCCCCACTCTCTGCTATATCTTCTTTGTGTTTTCAGCCTCTTGCTTGGCTGACTTTGCCTCACCCAGTCAACACTCAGCCTACCTCATGCTCAGGCTTGCATCCTCCATTTTTAAAGGGGCAGCATCCCCGCCAGACTGCACCCTGCTATACAATGTAATATGTAGCAGTATCAATCAGATCATAACCCCATCCACCAAAAACATGATCCCATTTGGAACTTTTGTTAAAAGTCTTTTTTAAATTTCTGGATCATTTTTGTGGTCCTCTTTTGAACTCTCTCCATTTTTCTCATTTTTTTTGAAGTGTGGGCACCAAAACTGGGTACAGTATCCAAACAGTTGTCTCATTGCTGCTCTCTTACCTCTTTGCAGATATGAAAGTCACTTCTCGCCACAGCATTCCATTAAATGCTCATCTTGAGGCAGTTCTCTACGAGAACCCCTAAATCCTTTCCCAAGTCACCGCTTTCCAAGACAGTTTCCCATCCTGTAGACATAGGGAACCAACCTCATCTGTGCAGTGTGTAAGGGCATACGAGATTTATGTGGATGCCAAATCCTCACTCACAGTGAGGCATCATTGTTCAGCATACAGTCATTTGCCTGTAGTGTGGAACATGTCTACCCTAGAAACATGCTGAAGAGTGGTCAGACTACACTCAAGTGATGACTACATAGAGGGGCTGTGCTGGGCTCTGAGGGGTAACACTGCATGTGCAAGTGAGAATGGGTGATAGGCAATGTCGTCTCTCATTCTGAAAGAGGGTCCGCTTAAGTCTAGCACAGCACTTACAGATGCCCCTTACATGTGCATAACCCTCTTATGCACTGGAGAAATTAGGATTGCTCCCATAGCCTGCAGTGCCCAGAGGAATAAAACTACATTCAGCTGTACGGAAATATTTTGAGTGTGATCATGTTACAAGGCAGTCCAAATTCCTCTCTGACCTAATTTTCTTCTCTTCATTATTTACCTTCCCATCAATCATACTATTATCTTGGATGTTATAAACCTTGGATGTTATATTGTCATCAAGCTCATTGATAAACCCTTGAGCAATATTGGATCAAGACCCTCTCTGCCTTTAATGTGGAAGTGCTACCCCTTTAGGAATGGCTCCACTTGTTGGTACTTCCCTGTTGAAAACTGACCTGTTGCTATATCAGGGAGACCATTTTTTACTCCACACGTTTTAATAAGCCATGCTAGCTCTGGCATGCTTGGGTAATTTCAGATGTGACGGGCCGTTTGGCCCGCCACGCTGAACCACGGTTCAGGATCCTTTTTGGATCCCGGACAGGAATCAATCCAGCCGTCCTTTAGACGTGCTGGCCTGATTCCTACAGGGGATTGGGGAGGGCGCAGGGCTGCGCGATGTGTGGTTGCACAGCTCCACCCCCCCGCCCTCTGGGAGATGGGCAGGCGCAGCGGCCAATGCCTGATCCTGTCCTGTGGTCAGGACCATGATCCGGGCTGGCTGAAGGTAACAGACATTACTTTCGGCCGATCCCAGATCATGGCCAATCCAACCACGGTTGGGGCCCAATCCCACCACAATTCTGGACTTCTGGGCAGCCGGAGGTCCAGAATCATGGCCAATGTGATTCCCGCCAAAGTTTCACTGGGGTGAACGTCTGGTGGAACTCACGTCAGATGTTACGGTCAAATGGCCACCACAGGGGATTCACTGTGGTTGACCGTGGTCTCGTAATGTCTGAAATTACCTCTTGAAGCCTAATAACATCACTTGCAGAACTACTAAAGCGGCTATAGAACTCTACAAATTAGGGTGTAATTTTATGAGCAGATAGTGTTGGCACTAGTATGGGTGCAAGGCCCACTGAAGTGAGTAATACTCATGTGTCCACCATGCTAACTACTAGCTCCAACACTCTCTTACCCATCTAATTCAGAAGAGAGAAGCAGTGTCAGATTAGAGAAGGGATTCCAATGTGCTACAGAAAAGAATAGTTTTCAAGGATACAGACTAAGAAGAACATGCTAGTCTGTCTGATTGGGAGCATCATCAGAGCTGAATGGTCAAAACCTTTTTAAAACAGTAAAGCAACATCTTCTTTGACTTATGTATTTAACCCAAAGAGAAACTTCAAAGAGAGAATGCTTTTTGTGGATGTGTTTGGATCCAGACTAGAGAACTGCTTTGCAGAACAGCTGTGTTTTCATTCCAAAAGAGATCATGCAACAAAAATGCATAAATAGCAATTAAAGAAATCCAAATTGAGAACAGATGTCAGTAGATTCCCCCTGTCCTTCATACCATGTATATTGAGTGTGTAGGTATGATTCATTAAAAGTATTAGGTACAAGATAAAAATATCCCTTCAGGGGGTGAGAGAAAAGAGCCCAACTAAAGAGTTCAGTCCTTAGTGACTGGAAGTAGCATGTCTATTTTACCAATATGTAGTTCCGCTTCTCCAGCCTTCTCAGAACTGGAGCTCCGAGGGGGAAAGTGTTTTAGAACCAAGTTCATAGAAACAATCATATTAAAACATTTTACTTGTCTCCCGTTATCCTGATAAATTCATTATAACAAGATTGCTTTGACTCACTGGGTGTAAATAGATGGGATGCGGAGGCTGACTGCCCTTGGAGCTACTCTAGGGCGTATCCCTGCTTCCAGTCCCTCCTGGGTCCACTTTAGACAAACCCAGTGGTTTCCCTGCCCCACTGTTTGCCCACACAGTCCCCCCCCCCNCCCCCCCGCTCCCTGCACTATAGTGTTGCGGGCAATTACCTGATGCTCTAGGCTGGCCCCTGCAACGCCATGGTGCAGTCGGGCAATGACTAACTGGGTGTAGAGCTGAAGTGTGGGTTGACCCAACAGACAGACAGTCAGTCCATTTCAGGCCAGTGGCCCGGGTTTAGCCAGCCTGCTTTGGCGGTGGCGCTCCAGGATGTTCCAGAGCACTGGTGACGGGGCTGTGCCTGCTCGGCTTGCACGTCTGGTGGGGCACTTTTAAATGGACTGGCCAACCCAAGGGTAAAGCGGGCTAGCACGGGCAAAACCAGGGCTGCTGTCTGTCTAAAAGCACCCACTGATACACTCCTGTATTCGGTTTATTGCATCAGTTTGGGATGGTGGTTCTGAGCACATAGAATTATAAATGAAGACCATTTCTTGACCTACATAAAATATTCAAATCATATTGTAACTAAATATATATTATACAAATATTTATCTGAGGTCACAGTCCATAAGCCACTTACTTGGAGTAAGTGGTTTGTCCATCGTGATCTAAATCTCTTGGATTAACTTGTTAAAAGTTTGTACAGTCTATTTTTTAAAAAGCTTATTATCTTGTCTCCATCAGAATTATATCTTCAAAAGAACTAAACTGGTAAGCTAATTCAGGAACAATCCAAACACAGCTGTGAAAAAATTCAGAACATGCAAAACATTCTCTCTATATAACAAGGCTTGTGAAAGATATGCAGATTCTACAGAATAGTACATCTGGCTTTCCTATAGCTTTAATTATTTTGCATATATGTTGCATATTTACTTTGCAAGCCAAACTAAATTGAATTCTTTCCAAAATGGCACTGAGATCCATTGTTGCCCCATTATTTGTGACAGGCATCATCTGGTCTTGTGCCAAAACACTTGTATTGCTTTTTAAATTTATGTGGTCTTTTACAAACAAACTCTGACCAGATCTTGAAATCCTTAAGCAAGGATGTTTTCTCTAGTTTGTTGTGACTGTGTACAGCTCCGACAACATGAAGCCGCCTTTGTCGAGTCAGAGATCAGTGAATTCCGCTTGCCTAGGGCCTCACAACTGGCAAAGACAGGCTGTGGTACCAGTATGATAAAGCTATGGCAGCAGAAAGCAGTACGCCATGGGTGATAATAGATGAGATGCTGGCCCACTATAGCACACCGGGGTCGGGGACTTACCGGGAAGTCTATTTCCAGACTGACAGATGTGGGCCCGCTGCTGCTCCAGCTTGGGTAGGCAGCTAGCCTGGAACTGATCACCTGGATGATCCCAGGCCCCGGGCCAAGGGCTAACCAGGCAGGCCAACGTGGGCCAACATACCTGTTTACGCCCTATCCCTACAGGGGAACCAAGGGCCACTAAGGCTGCCCATCATGGTGGGGCACGCCAGGGTCAAAGCCGCCTGGCCACGTTTGTTCTGTTCCCCTACCTTACCAGGGACGGGGGAGTGCTTGCTGGCCAGCCCGGTCATGTACATGTCAGTTCCGTGCTCTGACCTGACCTCGCTAAACCTGGACCCTCGTCTTCCAAGCATGTAGCTGGTGCATCAGCTACACATTTATTGTTGCCCGATGTGTGTTGTTTGCTGGCGCAAATTAATTTTGGGAATGCAGGTTTTGGGGCCATGCAACAAGGGATTGGGAAGCCAAAATCTAGTAGCCACTGCTATCTCTTGAGCCAAGCAGAACTCTAAAATAGGGAATAATATAGACTATCATTTCACAAGTCCTTTTTCAGATAAAATTCTCAATTTCTCATTGACGCTCATGAGGGTTTGTGTCTTGGCAAAGTCCAATTAAAACAGAGGACATTAGGATTGGTCCATAGAGAAAAACATTTCTTCTGATTTAAAATTATTTCTTTTCCTGCGATAAAGAACAAGAGCATACACAGTGAAAATGTTTTGCAGAATGCTTGACTGAAAGAGAAATATATATACTAAGGAAATCCGCGTCCTACTTAAAATTAATTCCAGGCACTTTTCACGTGATTTTCCCATTTTTTTTTAGCCAGAAACACTCTTAGAGGTGAGCAGTGGAATTCTGCATTAACTGCAGTTCCTGAGTGATCTCAGCAATTGCATTTCTGAACTTCACTAAAGCTAATGACTACTAGTGATTCTACCTGCCTGGATTCCTTGGGGGCAGAGGGAGAGTGTTGGTAGGCCATTAAGTGGTTAGCAGCAGGCTTCACCACTTAGATTTTGGTGCTTTATATGAGGGGGCTTGTGTTTTATTGAAATTGTGGGGCAGGGGATTTGGGGTCTCTGGAAGATGTTGTACCTGGGGCTTCTTGTTTATATTTTGGGGGCAACTGTGGAAGGTTGGAGTTGGGGACAGCTACCGCTCCTCTGTGAGCGGGAGGGGTATGTGTCCAGAGGGGTGTTGAGATGGGGAAGGGGATTTCCCCCCATGACTAAGTGTGGGTAGGATAGAATTATATGGTAGTAGGAGGGAGGGCTATGAGGTTGGTTATGACCTCTTTTGGGTGGGTAGAGGGCAGTGGGGGACAGGTATGGACCACGTGGAGAGATTAGGAAATCTGGGAAACGTGATACCCCTGGGTGGGAGGGATGTGGGAGGTTTGGGATTTTGGAGGAGGTGGTTGTATAATGTAATTTATATTTATAATTTGCATTTCTGTTTGTTGTTGTAAGCTGCTCTGAACCTTAGGGATAGGGCAGGTATAAATCTAAATAAAGGAATCGTCTCGGCATACTTACCCCAAAATATCCTTTCGTGTGTCTCAACTTTGTTCTAGACAAACAGCTGCCGTCTTTTCAATGGAAGACCCTCTACTCCCCAACACGTATGTGCACGCATGCACATAGCTAGAGTACTCAAAACTCTAGCAAGGTAGGTTCAAAATTACCATATTTTAAAATTTACTGAAGAGTACTTTTCCTTCAGCACTTTAATTCATTACTGATAAAGGAGATAATCTTATCTTGTGTAAAAATTCTTTAATTAAAAATTATAATTAGAATGAAGCTCAGAAAACATGTTCTTTGTTTTCCAAAACCTGTTTCCAAAAACAGAATGAAATATCTTTGAAGAAGGAAAAAAAACACTGAGTAAAAATAGTTCTCTCTAAAGTTTTTTTGTTTAGTAATTCAGACATTGATCTGAAAAGTATTTAGCCATGACCAGGCACATAGACACGAAGACTAGAAGATACAGAATACAAGTGGCTCCTCTAATTTGCTAGGCAGTTGGAGGATAACACAGGGTGAAAACAGACATGACGTTAACCACCCTTTAACCACCCTTGGTGGTCATTTATGCATGTTTCAGGGCTGCATAGGGCACCAATACAGCCCTGCAAAATGCATAAATAACCACCAAGGCTGGTTAAAGGGTGGTTAGCGTCATGTCTGTTTTCACCCACACTCTTCCTTTTGCCTCACAATTTCTCTGCATGCTCTAACAGTTACTGCTAATCATTTCTATAGTACTACTAGTCATACACAGCGCAGTACAGATACACATAACATAGGGTATTTTCAGACGTTACGTGGTCAATGTCCACAGTCAATTCCCTGTGGTGGCTTGTACCACGTAACGTCTGTTGGGGGGAATGGATGTTCCCCCCCAGATGTTACCACGGCGTGGGATCAGATTCGCCATGAGAGCAGCCGAAGCGGCGGGACCGGAGGCCGTCGCGTGTTGAATCCAATTCCAGGCTGTGGTGACCCCCGCCGTCACGTCTGGACGGCGGACACGGGCCATAGCTGGTGGGTGCTGCGGCGGCATTGGCCATGGTGGCCGCTCGTCTTCCCAGAGGGCGGGCGGCAGGGAGTGTGGAGGGGACGGGGCCGTGCAGCCGCACGTTGTGCCGCGTGGCCCCGCCCCCTCCCCGATTCCCCGCCGGGATCCCCCGGAATGTCTATTAGGGCGTTACGGGTCATCCCGGCGGGGGATCATTTCATTGATTTCATGACGGGGCCAATTGGCCCCGTCACGTCTGAAAACACCCATAAAGACAGTCCCTGATCCATGGAGCTTACAATCTAATCAAGACACAAAGACATAGACAACTACAAATAAGAGTCTTCCTGTGACTGAATAATGGACGACAGGATGCAAGTGTTCAGTAAGTTTATTTCAGTTAACTTGGTTGAACAAGGCTATGATTGGACAGGGCCTGGGTTCATGATTTTTAAAGTGATCTTGAAGAAGTGGGCCTTTAGACAGGACTTGAATATGGACGGGAGGCAGCCTGACACACCACCTCAGGAAGTTTGTTCCAAGTATATGGAGCAGCAAGGAGGAAAGCGCAGAGTCAGGAGTTGGGAATGGAAGAGAAGGGCATAGCTGAGAGCATCTTGCTTGATGAACAGAGGTCATGAATAAGGGTGTAGAAGGAGATAAAAGAGGAGAGGTACTGAGGAGCTGCAGAGCGAAGACACTTGTAGGTGAGTAGGGAAGCTTGAACTGTATGCAGAAGTGGATGAGGAGCCAGTGTAGTGACTTGAGGAGATGGGTCACATGGTAGTAATGGTGCACAAGGAAGGGGAGTCTTGCAGCTGAATTTTGAATAGAATGTAGTGGAGATACATGGCTCAGTGAGAGACCTGTGAGAAACAGGTTGTAGTAGTCCAAGCGGGATGTGATGAGAGAATGGATTAGAGTTTTAGTAGTGTGTTTGGACAGGAAGAGACAGATTTTGGCGCTATTATAAAGAAAGAAATGACAATGACTGAGCCCTGGGGCACATCAACTGATAATGGGATACCAGTAGAGGGGCATCAACCAAAAGATACACTATATGTGTGGTGGGAGAGGTAAGAGGAGAACCAAGATAGGACAGAGTCCTGAAATCCAAAGAGGAGAGAGTGTCAAGCAGCAGATAGTGGTCAATGGTGTCAAAAGAAGCAGATAGGTCAAGGAGGATGAGGATACAGTAATGGCCCCTGGCCCTGAAGAGGTTGTTGGAGACTTTGACCAGGGCTGTCTCTGTGGAATGTAAAGTTCGGAAGCCTGATTAAATGGATAAAGAATGGCCTGAGTCGCAAGGAAGCGGACATGAAGAGCACGGTCGAGCAGTTTGGATTCAAAGCGGTGGTAGTTAGCAGGGCAAGTAGGGTCCAGTGAAGGTTTTTTGAAGAGTGGTGTGACTACAGCATGTTTGAAGGCAGCAGGAACGGTCACAGTGGAAAATGACAAATTGAGGATGTGACAGATGGAGGGGATAACTGCAGGGGAGATAGAATGGAGGAGATGGGTGGGGATAGGGTCAGAGGAACAAGTGGTGAGTTTGGAGGAGGAGAGAGGGTGGGCAATTTCCTCTTCAGAGAAAAAAGAACAGGTGACAAGTGCTAGTGGAAGAGGAGGAGAGTGAAGGGGCTGGACAGAGAACTCTAGGTGAAAGTTTTATACAATTTCAATATGATCACTCATTTTAATTTTAAAATGATTAACCTAAGAACATAAGTAGTGCCATACTAGGTCAGATCAATGGTCCATCAAGCCCAGCACCTGTCGCCGACAGTGGCCAATCTTGGTTGCTTGGAAGTAGTGCCCAACAGGTCACAATCGGGTAATCCATTTCCTGTTGTTCACTCCCAGCTCCCAACAGTAAGAGGTTACATTCCCCAAACCTACTTGGCTAATTGCTGCTAATGGACCTATCCTCCAGAAACTTGTCCAACCTTTTCTTAAATCCAGCTATACTACTGGCCTTCACCACATCGTCTGGCAACAAATTCTACAACTTAATTGTGCATTGAGTGAAAGAAATCCTCTCTTTTATTTGTTTTAAATCCACTACCTGTTAGTTTCATGGAGTGTCCCCTAGTTCTAGTACTACTTGCAAGGGTAAATAACCCGGCCCTATTTACTCGTTCCACATCATTCATGGTTTTATGAACGTCTATCATATCTCCTCTGTCATCTCTTCTCCAAGCTGAAGAGCCCCTGCCTATTCAGTCTCTCTTCATACGGGAGCAGTTCCATACCCCTTATTTTTGTTGCCCTTCTCTGTACCTTTCTAGTTCCACTATATCTTTTTTCAGATGGGCCGACCATAACTGCACACATTATTCAAGGTATGGTCACACCATAGATTTATATAGCGGCATTATGATATTTTCAGTTTTATTCTCTATCCCTTTACAAATATTTCCTAACATTCTGTTCAGTTTTTTTATGGCTGCCAGACACTGAGCTGAGGATTTCCATGTATTGTCCACAATGACTCCAAGGTCCTTTTCCTGAGTGGCAACTCCCAATTTAGTACTCAGTATTGTGTACATAAAGTTTGGACTGTTTTTTCCTATGTGCATCACTTTGCACTTGGCCACATTAAATTTCATCTGCCATATAGGGTGATTTCAGACGAGACGGGGCGGCATTAGCCCCATCCTGGAATCACCCAAATGATTCCCCGCCGGGATCACTCCGACACGTCCAACAGACGTGCTGGCTGATCCCGGCGGGTAATCGGGGAGGGGGCGGGGCTGTGCGGTGTAACGTGCGGCCGCACGGCCCCGCCCCCTGCGCTCCCCCACTGCCCGCCCTCTGGGGAGATGGGCAGGCGCTGCGGCCAATGCGGCCGCAGTGCCTGCCCGATTTGACCACGGCCTGGAATCCCGCCGGGGATTCCGGGCCGTGGGTGCCGGCCAGATGTTACTTTTTGTTGGTTCCCGCCGGGGATCTCTTTGACCACGGTTGTGGCGCTTGTCCGGCGGGGAGCCCCAGAAGCGTGGTTGAAATTGACCCCATGTGGGAATCGACCGTGGTGAACATGTGGTGGCCGCCTAACAGACGTTCAGGGCGCTTTGGCCCCATGTGGGTATTGACCGTGGTTCACTGTGATCTCGTCACGTCTGAAAATACCCATAGATGCGCAGTCACCCAGTCTCGCAGGTTCCCATGCAATTCTTCACAGTCAGCTCATGTTTTAGCTACCTTGAATAACTTGGTGTCATCTGCAAATTTGATCACCTCACTCCCCTTTCCAGATTATTAATGAATACATTAAGCAAGACTGGTCCCAGTACAGATACCTGGGGTACTCTACTATCTCTCCATTGTGAAAACTGACCATTTAAGTCCTACGCTTTGTTTCCTATGCTTTAACCAGTTAATGCATAATAGGACACTGCCTCCTATCCCATGACTTTTTAATTTCCTCAAGAGTCTCCCATGAGGGACCTTATCAAACACTTTCTGAAAATCCAGATACCCTATATTGATCGGCTCCCTTCTATCCACATGCTTGTTCACACCCTCAAAAAATTCAAATAGATTAGACTTCCCTTTCCTAAACCCATGTTGACTCTTCCCCATTAAGTCATATTTATTAATATGCCCCATATTTCTGTTTTTAATAATAGTTTCCACTGTTTTGCTCAGCACAGATGTGTAAGGTTCACCGATGTGTAGTTTCCAGGATCACCTCTTGAGCCCTTTATAAATATTGATGTTAGATTTGCTACCCTCCAGTCCTTGGGTACAGTGGCAGATTTTAGTGATAAGTTACAAGTTACCTGTAGGTAACTGTAGGTCTGCAATTTCATATTTGAGTTCCTTAAGTATATTTTTGACTGGCTATACTACATGCATAAGGAAGAGCCCTGTGTGGTCTGAAAGCTTGCTTATTTCCACCAACAGCTGTTGGTCCAATAAAATATAATTGGAACCACGTTGTTTCCCCCTGTCACTTGGGACCAACATCATAGCCACACAATCTCTCTGGATTCCAAGCCTAAGGAGACACATCTGCAGTCACTTCCATCTCATCCCCTTCCTCTACCCATCTCCCCTAAACGCCACAACCCTCCTGGCTCTGACTGCTTTCAAGAGAGGTGACTCGTGAGCTGCAAGGAAAATACAGAGATTGTGAGACTTTCAGACTTGGGCCAGGTCAGACTCCTTGTGGGAAAGCCTAGTTATCTCAAGACTGGGTTCTTCCTAATTTTTCAGTTTGTGCAGGGCAAGGAGCATGTGGCTTGGGGGTTGAGAATGTGACCTGGGCTGGACCTTTCCTTAATGCTGTTCCTGACTGCATCTCTATTCTAGAGTGTCTAGGTTCTTGGAGCTCCTGACACTTTATTTTCCTTGCATCTTTCCTGTCCTGATCACCCCCAAAGGCTTTTGAGTATTGTTTGAGTCAGACAGCTTCAACAAAACCTACAGAGAGACTGGTTCTGCTTCAGCTGGAAATATAGTAAATTCCACCTGCTCAAGATGTTTATGCAATACTGCTATAAACATATTTTCTTTTGCAAGAGGAAGAAATTCATGTCTGAGGGTGGAAATCCAAATCTGTGCAAGATAACTGTTTGCTCAAAATGACAGTGTTAAGAGGAGAGAAATTAGCAGAGATCAGAAGCAGCAGTAACCACGAAACAGCATGTATCATAGAACTTTAGAATTGGAAAGGATATCAAGGGTAATCTGGTCCAACATCTTGCTCCAAGGCAGGATTCTCTCTGCTTACAGCAGGGGTGGGGAATCTTTTCCCTCCCGGGGGCCACTTTGAAAGCTTGCACAAGCTCCGAGGACCACAAGTTGGAGTGGGGATGCACTCAAAGAAAGGAGGGCCCAAATCATGGGTCTGGGTCATTGAACTGTCCCCCATCCTTGTTTGCATGACCTCATCCCTGCTCCCTTCCCTAGAGCTCAGTTTTTCAGTAATTGGAGTAATACCTAACTGAAATCTCCATTGCAGCAATGCGAATTTCAGTTAAATTGTTGCTATTTATAGAGCGGCAACAGTGACTCTATTAGTGAAGACTAGTCAACTTTCTCATTAAATCCTGGTTATATTGTTACGTTGGAGTTTCGGGACACTTTACTTCTGAGTTTCCAACTATATCTGCTGCAGGGCATCTCTCCTTTATTCAGAGGAGTATGTTAACTTTAATGTATTCAAAAATTAAATGAGACTGTAAACTAATTGTTGGTGGATCTTAAAAGAAAATTTGTATTTTTGATCAAAAGTTATACCTAGATATCGTTAATTCAATGAAAAAATAGTTATGTCACACATGCAGGTTTGGGTCTCATTATGTGGTGGTGGTGTTCAAACATCGACCTTGGATAATGATGATCTATATACATGCCATGGTTCAAAAATAATACCATGTGAGAACCAATGTAACTGTTGTGAACATCATTTAATGTTGATCTGCGTATTGCATAACAACTAATAGAGTTGTCCCAACCAATGTACCCGTACGAACATTTAAGGGGTGTCCTTCACTGCACAGAGTTATAAATACTGTCATTCAATTGTCATACTTTTGGGGGGGAAGACTACACCCACATGCATGCAGATACCCACCTACACCCACTGCAAGTGGTGTTTACACAGACACCTCCACCCATCGAAATGCACCCCACCCTCAGTGTTTACACAGATGCCTCCACCTATCTCCACCTACCGAAACTGTGTGGAGGCATCTCGTGTGAAAAGGCCCATGTTGCAGGGTTGCAGTATTGTCCTGTACCATGTATAATAAAATGTAACACCCATTTCATCGGTGCTAGAATGTCTGTGTATAAAGGGCCATAGACATAAATCAGAAGGGAAGTAAGTTCATGTAGATGTGGTATTTTGTAAAAGGTGTATTTGAAGTTAATTACCATTTGAAGTGACAAACTTTCTTTTTGGTCAATTGAATTTGGAAAGATATGAAAGTATAGTATTTGATTTAAAGTATTTGTAATAGGTGAAGTATATAAGAAAGATGCCTTAACATACAATTTCCTGTTCTGTTAAAACTTGATTAAATGTGAATCCGTCTTAACTGTGTCTTAAAACCAAGTTTTTAAATATATTGAATTAAGTTTCCAGGGGAAGGAAACTGGCATATGAGAAGATCTGAACATTAAGTGGAACCACGGAAGGTTAGTATAAACAGTTAGTATGCACACAGAGCAAAGGTGAAGGAAATGCATAGTAGAGGAGTAGAACCATAGAGCTCCTGGGAGTTTTTGAAGGTTCCCTGAGGAGCAAATGCAGCAGGAAGCACCTAAAAATGACATTAGGCCCACACTCCCCGTAAGCAGTGCTCTCACATCTAGTCAAACTCTGCTTTCAGTTACGCTGGGTGTAAATCCAAAGTAAGAAAAATCACTTTTGCGCTGTCTGTCGAATTATTCCAAATTCACATCTGGTTCAACTGACAACGGGTTTCATAGAATCCTAGGACTGTAGGGCTGGAATGGACTTCAAGGGTCATCTAGTCCCATCTCTGGCTTCAAACAGGATATCCTCGGTCTACTGCATTTCAGACAGATGCTTGTCCAGTCTGGTTTTGAAGACATACAAGGAAGGTGTTTCCACAACCTTCCTAGGCAGCTTATTCCATTGTCCAACAATTCTTACATTTAGGAAGTTTTCCCCAATATTTAACCAAAATCTACATTACTGCAATTTAAACTCATTCCCTCTTGTTCTACCTTTTGTGACGGTGGAAAACAAATGTTCACCATCCTTTTAGAGAAGCAAGGTTGAGACAGAAGTTTTTTGTTTTGTCTTTACATTTTATGTATTTTTATCTGTTGTATCTGGCTCTGAGCCTTAGAGAAAGGGTTTACTAGAAATTAATTATTGGAAAACTACTATCATGTCCCCCCTCCTCCCTTAGTCTTTTTTTCTTTGGGTATTTCTTCATATGGTTTGCTGCCCAACCCCTTTATTTTATGTATTTATTTATTTATATTTATATAATCTTGATACCCCTCCCCTCCTGACACAGCAGCTCGGGGCAGCTTACAATAGCAAACAACAATAAAACATTAAACCACATAATGCTTTATCACCTTAGTTGTTCTCCTCTGAATCTTCTCGAATTTGTCAACATCCTTCTTGAAGTGTGGTGTCCCAACCTGAACACAATATTCCAGGTGAGGTCTCATCAGTGTCTTGGATACTATGCACCTGTTAATGCAGCCCAATGTATCATTTGCCTTTTTCCAACAGCATCATTTTAAAATTGTTTTATATTTTTATAACTGTTTTTGCAATGTTGGAAGCCGCCCCGAGCTGCTTGCAGGATGGGCGGGATATAAATATAAAAAATAAATAAATAAATAAATCATATTGTTGACTCATGTTCTGCTTATCATCCGCCATAACTCCCAGATCATTCTCTGCATTACTGGCTAGTAATCCCCTATTTTATATTTGGGCTTCTAGGTTTTGTTCCTATGTGCAATACTTTGCATTTCTTTGTTAAATCTCATTTTGTTTCCTCCAGCCCAGAGTTCTAGTTTGTCTAGATAATTTTTATTCTAATCCTGTCCTCTGAAGTATCAACCCCACCCAGTTTCATGTCATCTGCACATTTGATGAGTACTTCCCACCCCCTCGTCCAAATAATAAATGGAAAAGGAAACGGACCCTTCCCAGGAATGATCCCTTTGGGATGCCACTTGACACCTCCTCCGTATTTGATACCATTACATTAGTTATTACATGTTGAGTGCAGCTTTTCAGCCAAATGTGAACCCACCTAATGGTAACTCCATCCAGTCCACATTTTGCCATCTTTCTTATGAGAATATCATGTGTGACTTTGTCAAAAGCTTTGCAGAAGTTGAGAAATACTATGTGTACTGCATCCCCTACTCAACCAAGCCAGCAACCCTGTCAAAGAAGGAAACTAAGTTAGTTTGGCATGATTTGTTCCTAACAAATCCATGTTGGTTACTAATGATTGCATCCTTTTCCTCAAGCTGCTCTCAAATTGATTGTTTTATAATTTGTTTGAAAATTTTTTCCAGGCCTATAATTTCCCGAGTCTTAATTTTTCCTGTTCTTAAAAAGAGGCACTATGTTCACTCTGCCCCAGTTCTCTGGGACTTTTCCTGTTCTTCATGAATTTTCAAAGATAGGGACTAATCCAGGTCCATATTCTGGGCTGGCATGCTATGCACCGTGTGTGTGTGTGTGTAATGCACACACCATGCTCGCACATTGTATTTGGGTGACATGCACCCCCCATGCGCACAGACCATGGATCAGGGCCATAATTGCTAGTAATTCTGAGATTTCTTCAGTTAATTCTGTCAAGATCTAGGATGCACTTTCCACGAAAACAGAATAGCTATTTCCTCCCAATCAGAAATAAATTCAGATTGAAATCTTAACCAACCCCCACCCCAAAACTTCAACTGTGCATGTCCAAAATGGCCACTGCCTTATTCAAAATGGCAGTGGCATGTGCAAATTGATTGCCCTTATTCAAAATCCACCATCTTTTTGGCCATTTTGCACATGTGCAGTTTTTTTAAAAAAAATTGTTTTTATTTAATATTTTGTACAATTCCAATCAAAATTTCAATTGGAATGGGTGAACTGGCCCATTCCAATTGAAAATCTGAAAATCAGAATTAACTCCTAGTGTAGTTCCCATAGTGCAAAAGAGATCAATGGCTGTTAAAGGCAGCAAGAAAAGTGTTTCAAAAAGTTATTTTACAAACCATATCAGTGAATATAGCTCAGTCTTGTGAAAGGAAAATCAGAACAACTTCCAGAAGAGAAGAGATTGTGCAAATAAGCAGTGCAGCACATTCATCATCAATCATCATCATCATCATCATCATCATTTATTCAGCGATTAATCATTTAAAGTACAAAAAATCTAATTGTTATTAAAAACGTAATATAAAATAAAGTGGTTAACCGCTTGACATACCATATAAAACAATAACATTTAACACAAGATAAAAGCAAAGTTTATCAGTTCTTGTTTCCCAACAATAATCGACAGTGACAATAGATTAGAAAGTTGTAAGTAGCCACCGATTTGATCGTTGTTATATCACTAGATGCAAGTAAAATTTCCAGTTTACGAATAGGAGAGAAATGCTCTTTGTTATTGATCAAAGGTAGAATCCACTGGGCTCTTAAGTTTGATTAAAAAGAATAATAAAACAAAACATGTAGCAAGTCCTCAACATCATTACTACCACAACGGCATAATCAGTTTGAATAAGGGATCTTGGCATACTGTCCCTGCAAAACTGCTGACTCAAACAATTGAAAACGAAGAAGAGTAAATGCTCTGCGGATATGAGGGTTTGACAATTTATCTAAATATGATTGGAAATTAAAAGATATTTTAATGGCAGGAAACCAAAGAGCCAGGTTTAAAGCATAATTGTTAGATAAGTCTTCTAACCAGACATTATCTGATATCCGCTCTTTGATCAACTTAATACATTGTAAGAAAAATTTCTGTAATAAAGAAGGTAAAGAGAAACCAAGTTTGGAAATCTGTACGGTAATCATCTTAAGCCAACGGTATTTAGCGGCACAATTATCTTGCTCTGTCCAGTGAAGATATGGAAGACAGTTGTTATTTGAACAAGTTATTCTGGCCCAATACTTGAGGGCTACAAGAATAAGTTGGCTGGCAATAGAAAGAAGACCTGTTTCAGCTCTCATCATACTACCCAGAATGCTATTTGGTAGAACCTAACAGACATCTTAGAATTTTATTTTGAACTACTTCCACATAATTAATAAAGGCATAAAACCAGACTTCTTCACCATATAGTAGTTGAGAATGGGATTTAGAGGTGTGCGCTTTAATAGTTGATGATACTTTAGAGAAATTTGATGCTCCATAAAATTTTAGGATACCTTTAATAGAACAGTTTGTTTTAATTATGTTTTATATGTGCAAGACCACAACCCAGAGCTAGTAAAAGTTACAGCTAAGTAACGGAAAGAAGAAACTTGGGATAATTGCGGTCCAGAAAAAGACCAGTTATACTGTGGCTGTCTTTTGCCAAAAATCACCACTTTAGTTTTCTTAGAATTTACTGAAATATTATTTTTGCAGTAAAATTCAAGTTGATGTAGACTATTCTGGAGGCCACGTCGAGTTTGTGAAAATAAAACAAGATCAGCAGCATCTAATAAAATGACAAAGGCCTTCCAGAAAGAATTGGAGGTGAAAAGGCATGAGTACTTAATGTCTCAACAATATCATTGATATATAGCACATTCAGATGGAACTAAAATTTAGGGGGGGAAATAGTACTGTCAACTGTCAATTATCTTGGCTTATCTAGAGGATGGGGTGGCTCAACTCTGGCTAATCTAGAGCAGACTGTAAAGGAAAGGAGGGGCACGGTCAGATTTGCTGCTGCTCCATGCTCCCCAATGGCAAAGGAATAATTTTCAATAGTAGCTGGTCGCTATAATCAGCAGCCAATTAATATTTACATTGTTTTGAAAACTGGAGAACAAAGCAGTCGAGAAAGGAAAGCTACTGCCTGAGGAAGCCTTCATAGCGGTGAACCCTGGAGTGGCTGCTGAACTGGGAACAACGCTGTGAGAATCCTCGTGGGACCTTACATATAGTAGCCTGGAGGGGCCTATTCTTATAAAAAGCCTAAGGACAATAAACAGCTGTGAAACCGTAGCAGACCTGTGTGTGGACTCTGGAGGCTTGGACTGGCTGTAAGGGGAGGTGGAGGCTAGATGATACCCAAACCTAGCAATAAGCCTGAGTGCAGTAAAACTGCATTATAAGAACATGTTTATGTAGGGAGGGGCCTGTGAGCTAATTCCGAAAAGGAGTCTCCAGCAACCCTTGCCGGGCATGCCCCGCCTACAGGATTGTACTGATCTACTTTACTCACACCAATAAAATTAAGCAGGTGCAAAATATTTTTATATGCAGGACTTTTTACAAAAAATAAAACAAAAATACAACAAAGCACAGAGTTTCCCTTTTTAGTTGTGGTTTGTAATGATCATTTTCCATTTATTTAACTTAAGCTAATATATTTTACTTTTATAAAAGTAAAATTTTATTAAAATTTTATAAACATTTTTATAAAACCTCCCCCTCCTTTCCAAATGGTGATTGGAGTGCTTCATAACATATAAGATATCAACAGCAGAAAATTCATATTAAACAGTCTAAAAGGGAGAAGAAAAATACATTGAGAACCAGAAGTGAATCCTCTAAAAGTACCTACAGAAAAGTCATCAGATGCTTTCTGAAGGTAACGAGGGAGCATGTTCTGCAGTGAGGGGTCTATCTCTGCAAAGGGCTGATCACTTGCCAGTTTAAAGCATGATGCACCGAGGGCCAGGAGCATGGCTCAAATATAGCCAGGACCTTAACCATTCAGGGCCCTAAAAGGCAGCAGTGCAATCTTAAATTCAGTCTGCTACTCTACAGACATCCAATGCAGAGAATGCAGAGTGGAAGTAATGTGATCATGGCTGCCCAAGCCAGTAAACTGCCACCTGCTGAACAAGATTGAAATGATGGAAAAGCACCACTGGAAGCCCTTAGAAGAGGAAGTTACAAAAAATCAAGCTTCATGATCACTAGAGCATGGCTTTCTATAGCAAGATCAGCCTGGGATAAATACAGGTGTAGTTTACACAACCTGTGCAACTAGAAAAAACATCTTCAATCAATGTTCAATCTTCAAACCATGTCCACAAGTGACACCCAAGTTCTTTACCAGACCCATTACCTCCAGCTGAACCCCTGCAGCATGCAGAGGCCAGAGGGAGAAAGGATATCCTCATATTTATTGGCTGCACCACCAGCATCACCTCAACTTTCCCCAGATAATTGTGCATGAGATAGCTCTGGTCTTGAATACGCACTTCTGGTGGGCGGGGGAGGGCTTAGATGGCAGCAGATGGGTGTGCGCTCGTTATGCACACACACACACACCACACGTCGGTTACCCATGCCCCTGCACGGAGAAAGCCGGGTTTTTTCCCCATTTGCTCCGTGTGGGGAGATGGGTGAAGATGTGTGGGTGGCAGGTAGGTAGGGTGGCCAGATATACAAACTTTAGAGGACACTTATTTATTTATACAGGTATTTATTATTCTGCTCCCTCTTGCCTCAGGCAATTCGGGGAAGCTTACAACTAGGGACGGAAAGGCATTGACCCGAGCTCGAAAAATAAGATGCTTACCTCTAAATGAAATACCAGATTCCAGGTATTTGGCCACGTGGCCCAGATCCAGAGCCCAAGAGCAATAATCAATCACATGAGAGGCTGCATTAATCCTAGCAAGTTCCAGCTGCCTTTCAATGTCACTTGCTCTAAGTATTACCTCCCTACTGATCATAGCCATAATCTTATGGGTCAAATACTCCCTGGAGAAACACAATCTCTTCAATTGGGCTTCAATCCTCCCCTGCCAGGGGTCGGTAAACGTATCCTTATTGACTCCTTTAAGAAGCTCAGAGCCTTGATCACAGAACAATCTGAACCAAAATTTCAGTGCCATCTCATTAGCAGTACATTGCCAGCTAACCTGGCCTAATTCTACCCTCATTGCTGCATTTGGAGTGCCTTTTGGGCAGCCTAAAAGGCCTTGCATGAACCTCACATGAATGGAGTTGAGCTTTTGAGAGTAGAAAGGGGCCCAAAGCTCCGCTCCATATACAGTCTGAGCCATGACTTTACTATTAAAGGACTGGATAGCAGGTTTAATGTCACTCCTGCCCAACTTAATAAAGAAACGATAGATGCTTTGAGACTGAGTCTTAGGGGCCAAAATTGCCCTCTGTATATGCTCTTTCCAGCTCCCTGACTTATGATAGGTCAGGCCAAGATATTTAAAAGAGGAAACTTGTTGCACAGAGTGCCCTATTATAGTCCACATATGGGTTTTATTCCTATTAGTAAAGACCAAGATCTTAGATTTCTCAAAATTTATAGTAAGTTTGGTTTTACACCACACTGCAAACGCGTCCATCTGTCTATTCAGACCGATTCGTGTTTGAGACAACAGGGCCACGTCATCAGCATAGAACAAGCATCCAATAGGTCTATCAGTGAGTCTAGGGGGAAAGAACTTAGAGTGCGCCATCAGGGGAATTACCTCGCTAATATAAATATTAAAAAGGGTGGGGGGCAGAATGTACCCTTGCCTTACCCCAATATGGGTAACAATCGGGGCTGTAACATGTCCCTGGCCGTCCACTTTTACTACCACAGTGGAATCAGTGTACAATGCACGAATCAGGCCAAGGAGTCTCCTATCTACTGTAGAGCTGAGCAGCTTTTCCCAAAGAATGGATATATCTATCGAATCGAAGGCCGCTTTAAGATCGAGAAAGGCGACATAAAATGCCCCATTCTGGGATTGATATTTACAAATTAGATGGTACAATATAAAGCAGAGCTCGATGGTGGATCAGCCTTTTTGAAAGCCAGCTTGTTCGACACAAAGAAATTTAGACTCCTGGAGCCAGATCAAGAGCCTATTAAGAAGGAGATTAGCAAAAAATTTCCTTACAGTACTCAAGAGGCTTATTGGCCTATAATTGGCCGGATCATGCCGAGAGCCCTTTTTAAATATGGGGATAACTACTGCCTTTCCCCAGCCCAGTGGTACAATTCTAGAATTGTTTATGGCAGTGTATAAGGTAGCAAGTAATGGTACCTACCAATCCTTATAGGTCTTTATAAAATTAATATGGATATAGTCTGGGCCCAACACTTTATTACTCTTAAAGCAGTCAATAAGAGAAACTACCTCTAACTCAGTAACAGGGGGCCAGGTAGGGGTACCCTCCAGCTGTAGAAAACCCTCGCCCTGGATATGAATCTCCTTATAATTTACTAAACTAGTCCGACCAGGTTTGAGGGGGAATAGGGAATGTAGTCATCCCAATCTCCTGCTTCATCGAGCTATTAACAATCTGCCAAAAAAATTTGGAGTTGTTTTGGGCAGCAGCTTCCAGAAGAGTGGGCCAGCGAGCCTCCACGTATTCCCTCTTCTTCCTCTTAAGTAAGCTTTTATAGTCAGCTCTAGCTGCTGAATAGGCAGGGGGCAAAGAAGCCAGAGACTCCTTTCTGTATGCACAATAGATTGATTTCAGCCTAGCTCTAGCTAGGTAACAATCCTTGTTAAACCAAGGTTTGCTTCTCCTGTGCTGCCCACATATCTGCCCCCTCCCCCCCCCCGAGAGACTGGCTGTATCGATGGCAAATGGAGGTAAGTTGATTAAACGCTTCCAGTATCTCTGACTCATTCACAGCTCTAAGTACCAAATCCCTAGCCTGGGAGCAAAAGGGGTCTGACATAAGAGTGACAAGTGATTGCACCAGGGCTCCATCCTATTTTGGCGGCCTGTAAATTTCCAAATTATACATAATCACACTCAGTAACAGGGCAGGACCAAGGAGAAGTGACAGAGATTTAAAGAGAGTAGTGGAAGATGGTCTCCAACTAGTTTTGTTCCGATTGCAAAATCCAAAATATATGGGAGAACTAAAGGAGACACTATAATGTAGTCTGACACACTTGACCGACCGGTGCCCAGGTATGTAAATTCCTCCTCTGGGTCACTGAAGCCCACCCCATTAAGAATGTAAAGATGGTGTTGAAAAACTATATTGGCCAGTCGGATCCCTGACTGATTAATGCGCCCATCCTTAGAAGATCTATCGTTCAAAATGCCCATCAGGGTATAAGGTAAAAAGTGTCACAAAACTGATTTAAGGCAGGATTATTAGGCCCTAGGCGTGCCTTTCCATCCCAAGTTTTTGAGGGACGTATTATGGGAGTTCCCTTTGCTGATCTGCTGTGCTCATTTGACAATCTAGCTACTGAAACTGTTGCTCATATAGCTCTGCATTGTCATCTTTACGATAGGGCGAGTGGAAAATATTTGGCACCTTTATTGGCAAAGTATTCGGGGAGATCTGATTCAGCTCTTCTTGGTAGAATACTTGACAGCAAGGATCCCCAGGATATTAAGAATGTAACAGGCTTCTTACTTCAGGCGGCCCATAGTCAGAAACTCTTTCTGGAGTTTAGGGCCCTTCAAAGCATGGAAGATGGTGAGGTTGGGGACATGGTCTGAACTATTAAACTGCTTTTTGAATCTTTGGAAGGCCTTGGTTAGGGTAAGGTCTGCTATTTTAGATCAGGAATTTGAGGCTGGTCGGGATTGTCTATTGGGGTGAGGGGTAAAAGCATCGTAGTCGACTAAGCTTTGGGGGTCTGGTCAGAGGTTTATCACCATGATAACCCTCCTATTGTGACTTTCCCTCCTCCTGTATTTTGTTTGTTGTATGATTTGTCTATTTGAATTTTATTGTATTTTGTTTATATATATGTTTTAAATGTGTGCAACAGCTTTTGGCTACGCAATAAATTTGATGATGATGATGAACTTGGGACGGGCGAACAGAACGCCGTTCGGATGTTCGGTTCGAAACCCGAGTTCGGGTTCGGCTGTTCGATTTGGCGGAGTTCAGTTCGGTCGAAGTCGGCTGAACATTCAAAAAAGTGCTATCGGTACCGAAACCGAAATTTTTTCAGTATCGGTATTTTTGGCCATGAAATCACCCCTGATGCCCACCTCTGGTGCCAGGAAGTCTGCTCCTCAGCTGCCTCCCCCTTCCAGCCACGTTTTTCCTGCCCAAAGTCACGTTTTTTCTTCCCCCAAACTCATTCGAACTTTTCCGAACTGTTCGGAAGTTTGAGCGTTCAGTTCGGAAGTTCGGTTCAGTCGTCCAAACAGGCCGAGTTCGGGCCGAACTCCGAACCACATTCACACATCCCTACTTACAACTAGTAAAATACGTACACTTATGAGAAATACAGGTTGCAGCGCTGCATTGCAGCCAATGCAGCCCTGAAACCTGTATTTCTCGTGTCCTCTAAAATTTGCATATCTTGCCATCCCAGTCACAGGAGCGCACACTCACCCACTGCCACCTTTAAACGGGTGGTACCACATGTGTCCAATGGGTGGACTTGCATAGCACCATCTCTTCTAAAAATGGTCTCTTGACTCATCCAGCTGGCTATACTTTTCAGGTATTCCTCCAGGGCAGGAACTGAGCTGACAGGGCTCACTTAAGGGAGTTCCTAGTTTTTATCCACCAATAAAGCTGCAAGTTTGTAGAGCAAATGAGGCAAATGAATTGATTTAACAAAAACAAGGAGTTTAGCTCTACCCTAACTACTGTAATAATAATACTTTTCCAAGTTCAATATGCAGTACAGGTGCTTAGAGGAAGCTGGGTTGGGATTAATATTTAAAATGGGATCTGAGGGGAGTGAAGTACAGACATTGTCACCTGTTCTACGTCAGACAGGGAGTCACTGTCAGAAAAGGGATGAGAACTCCACTCGTAACGCTGCACTTGTTTCTTTAGATCACCTCTCTCTTACACAGAACTGCTTGTAAACACACATTGGGGAGATTAAGGGATGACAAGATTACAATATCCACTCTGGCATAAACAAAATTGCATCCAGTTGTCTTCTCTAATCACTGAGGTTAGGATTAGATATACTGGGTTTAAATTAAAGGAGATTTAACATTAAGAAGTGTTTTTGAACTACCAGGGCAGTTAGGCAGCAGTGTTACCCGCCAAGGGCAGTGTGCAGATGAGCTGAATATGGGGTCTCCAGCTAATCCATGTGCTGCAGCTCCCCCGTGATGCTGTAAAGAATGATGGGAAAAGTTGGGGTTTTAATCCCTGCCCCATACCCCTTCTCCTATGGGAGGTCAGAGTACCACATCAACACTGGAGAGTGTATAGCCCTGCGATTCAGTCGATGGAACATTGTTTTAATGGGCTGTAGCTACTAACTTTATGGAAATGTTAGGGGGTGGGTCTGTTCATGTGAAAGCCTCGTGGAGCAAAAGGGATGGGGGGGGTGTTCTGCGGGGCCAGGGAAGCCTGGTGAAGTGGGGGCTCAGTTACAAAACCCGCTACCTGGCAAGTCTGCGCAGAAGCCAATCTGAGAGCCAGGCAGCAGGTGAAACGCCGCCCCCTCCAACCCAAGAGCAAGCGCTGCCCAGCCCAAGCGGTTACGCCTCCTTTTTGCTAGTGACAAAAACGCTTAAGGACTGGCTTGCACGTGCGCCTAGCTACCAATCAGTGCTCTCCATAGCAGACATGCGCACACAGCTGGTGCCAATCCGGTCCCAATTATGCATGCGTAATCAGGTGATTCTCTTGTGAGGGGAAGTTGACTGAGTCTCCGCCCACGCGCGTGGTTCTGGTTGCCAGGTAACCGTTGTCACAGCGACAGACGACGCCGGAGCCCAAGCTGGAAGGGAGTACTTGGCCGTGTGCGGCTCGGCACCGTGATCTCCCTCATGTCTCCTGTCTCTTACTCGCCCGTTCCCCCGCGCACGGGGTTGCCGCGGGCCGTGCTGCGCTGGATGCAGAGCCTCGACCTCACCTTCTCCCCGAGGCACTTCCGGAGGTGAGAGCGGGGAGGAGGGCACAGAACGCCGTCTGGGGGATGCCGCCGGCCCCTCTCCGTGCCAGAGCGCGGGGTGCGCCGGTCTCAGCCCGTGTCAGACTGTGGGGCACTGACTCTGGGGGAGCGCCCCCCACCCCCTTCCTGGACGGGGCTGGCGGGAGCTAACAGGCCAAACCCCAGTGGGAACACCGCTGGTTTTCCTGCCAGTCTCTGCGAGCCGGCCAGAGTACCCGACCCGCCCATTGTAAATCTCTCCCATCTTATCATTATTGTTGTTTTCGGTTGAGTAGGGACTTCTCTAATGGTTACCTCATCGCTGAAATCTTCTCTTGGTACTACCCAGAAGACATTCAGATGTGCTCTTATAAAAATGGGACTTCGCTAGCTGTCAAAATGAGCAACTGGACCCAGCTTGAGAAGGTGAGTGACCTGATACACTTTAAAACATCCTCTGCCAGGTAAAATCAGGGCACATGAAGTATGCAATCCTGATCCTTTGAAGTCATTGGGTGTTTTCAAACATGACAGTGAACCGCTTTAGTGCGCATTACTCCACAGGCCACTGTCATGTAAATTCATGCTTGACAGATGTTAGCAGGGCTGGATCCTGATTGTTGGGGTGGCTAGCCCACATTGTGACTCAGGGAAGCCCCAGTTTCACAGCCTGGGCTACCCACCACTAGAGTCGGGATCCTGCTGCCTGACCTGGAGTGAAGTGGGATTTCATGTTTCAAAGCCTGCTTTACTCACCCTGGTATGGCGTGGCCAGTGGACTGGGAGCCATTGGCAGCTGTAAGGGAGGGGAGCGGGCCACTGTGTGCAGCATGGGGATGGAGCCGGGCAGACGCAGATCCACCTCGCTATGCGCCCTACCCAGTGGCCCTACCCACTACTACATCACATTAGTTCTGGGGCCTGGCTGGATCCCGGCCGCAATGGCAGCCCCACTCTGGAGGGAGTAAGTCTATGGTGGTGCTTCAGCACCGTCACTTTAGCAAACACCCATTGAATCCAGCAGGTTCAGGATTGCAGCCGTTCTCTTCACTGTTTAAATCCCAGTTCTGTAACTGCCACTATACAAAAACAGTTACAGGCTTAGGGCCATAGTCAAGTATTTTAACAAATGATACATTAATTTCAAACAAGTAAATTCTAGTAAATGTTACTTTCAGAAATTTCAAATAGCAAGAACATTTTCCCAGTGCCTGTCAGCTGTGGGGGCTTGGAGGTCGAGCCATCTGCAATTGGCGGATCGGGGTGGTTGAATCTCCTCTTGTTGGGGGGTTCGCCCTCCCATGGTCTCTCAAGTGCAGAGTCTGGGTGTGCGCCTCGATTCGCGGCTCAGCCTGGAATCTCAGGTTGTGGGTGTGGCGGGGAGTGCGTTTAGGCAGTTACATCTTGTCCAGCGGCTTCGGCCGTATCTCTCAGACTCCGACCTCGCCACTGTCATCCATGCCTTCATCACCTCGAGGCTGGATTACTGTAATGCGCTCTACGTGGGGCTGCCCGAGAAGCTGGTCCGGAGGCTGCAGAATGCCGTGGCCCATCACCTTATGGGGGCGGGTCGCAGGGAGCACATGACACCAGTGATCCGGGCTCCGCGCTGGCTACCTATAAAGCACCAGGCCAGGTTCAAGGTGCTGGTTTTAACCTTTAAAGCCCTTTACAGCCTGGGCCCTACTTATCTGCAGGACCGCCTCACTCCCCATTATTATTATTATTATAAACATTTATATAGCGCCAGCCATGTGCCTGGCGCTGTACAGAACATGTGTACAGCCATGTGTCTGGCGCTGTACAGAACAGAGATGACCCTTGAGATCACCCGTGGGAGCCTTTTTGGGAGGTTCCCCGGGCGAGGCGTGTGGCCACCGATGTTCGATCTTTTTTGGTGGCCGACCCTGTGCTGTGGAATTTGCTCCCGGAGGAGGCTCGGTTGGCTCCCAGTCTCCTGCTGTTTCGGCGTGTATGTAAGACCTGGCTGTTCTGTCAGGCTTTTGGTGAGGGGTAGGGGTGAGGTGGGGGGTTTCCCTGCATTGTATTGTAGTTTAAATTGTTTTTAAAAACTTTTTTATTGAATGTTGTTTGCTGCCCTGGGTTGCCCTGTGGGCAGGAGGTGCGGGATATACATTTTAAATAAATAAAATAAAATAAAAAACATAAGAACTGCCATCCTGGTCAAACCAGCAGTCCTTCTAGGCCAGTCCCCTGTCTGTAAAAGTGTTTAGTAATGGAGTTAGAGGAAATGTGTAAGAAACAGGGTTGTTGTGGAGTGCTCTATCCTCTGTTGTTCACTACAAATTTCCAGCAGATGTAGGTTTAAGGACACCCTTAGTGTGAGGTTGTATCTGCTGATCCTTTCAACGGTGGGTAGCCGTTAATCCAGCTATCATCCATGATTTCATCAACAACCTGTGGCAGAGTTCTGCTGGTTAATCATGCATCTTGTGAAAATGTACTTTCCCTTGTTTGTTTTAAACCTGCTAATATGTTAATTGAATATTTCCTACTTCTTGTGACATGGGAGAGGGTAAATAACAGTTGCTTGCTGTATTTACTTTTTCCACACCATCCATGTTTGCATAGACCTCTACTCCCTCCCTTCTTATCTTCCAGTTATCTTTTTCCCATTATGTTGGGAGCATTGGTTTTATTTGGGGTTTGTACAGTACTGATCTCTTATAGGGGATTTTAGTTTTTTAAGCCTTGGTCCTGATAGCACTTACACTTGCACTGCCCAAGTGAAGTTGATGGGACTATGTACATACTACATAGGTAAATATTTTAATGGAGAGAAAAAAGCCATACAAATCATGAAATGGGTTTGCACCCATGAAAATTGTTTTCATAGCTCCCCTCCCCCCCCAATTAAAATATAATTTCCTACCACACTCCTCTTCAGCGGGGAAGGAAAATCTCTCCCACCCACTTGCAATCCTTGAACTTGGTGGTGTAAGTTCATTCGATGCATGAACTTGCATAGTGGGTGGGGAGTCCTGATTCCTAGCTAAATAGCAGGGAAATTCTCCTGCCTGGCCTGCAAGTGCTAGCCTGGGGTCTTGTGGGTGGGTGGGTGGGAGGGAGAGATCATCTTTGCTGATCAGCTGGGAAGCTGAACATCTCCCCCCTCCTGTTTTCCCTAAGTCCAGGTCTTGCAGAATAGTCGGGGGATGAGTGAGAAAATCAGGAGCACACTCTCCCCTGCCTGTCATGCAAGCTTCGGACTGTGCATTACACAGCAGTTGATTGGAGATGCACAATAAAAATTTCTGTGGGAAAAGGTCAAATAGATCTTATCTTTTGAAGCCACTTTTCTCTAGCCTTTTTATATATGCAAAGTGTTTTTCAAGATCAGGGTCAAAGAATAAATATAACTAATGTTATCATGAAAATGCTTTGATTTCCTTTAGAGACAAAGTAGTATAGTGATATTGGGAGAGGTCCCGGTTCAAGTCTCAACTTAGTCAGAAAGTCACTGGGTGACCTTGGGCCAGTCGCAATATTTTCTCAGCCTAACAAACCTACCTCACAGAGGATTAAAAAGGCTTGTTAAATTGTTTTTTGTGAAGCGCTCCAAGTGCCATCGCAGGGGGTGTGTGTGCTATATATAAACAAAAAATATTATTATTAAACCAACCACTTTGTAAAGTTTTCATGAGCGTTGATCATCCCAAGCATAAAACTGCTCCCACGACCTCTTCTACTCTAGTGATGAATAACGTTTTTACTGATTTGTCTAAAAAGCACTTGCTCCAGGTGCTGAACTTGGTGTTAAAAATGTTGAGTAAGGGAGTATTTGTACCCTTCTACAGTTGGCAAGAGACTGAATTGCAATGGGTGCATTCCCTCCCACCCCTTAAAACAAATCTGACTTGTACTGTCCAGTTCATGAATGATTTTCTGTTTTTTTTTTTTTAACAGTATGTTTCAGGGCCACCCCCTGTGGGAAGTCGTATGGTTCAGGAAATTTTAGGTTGCTCTGGCAAATTTTAGAACCTACTCTTGTGCATAATGAGCTGGTTGTAAGAGAGTGTTTAGCATGCACCTTCTGAAAACTGGAGCCCTCTAATAGTGTCCTGAGGAAAGTGCACCCAAAATTACTAGTTTCCTTGAGAATTCTTAACATTAGAATCTTTGTCGTTTTATCAGTGTGGAGTTCATTAATTCAATTTGGCTCAAATTACAAGAAAACAGATTTTGGCTAAACTCTTAGGACAGTGGAACAGACTGTCTAGGGACAGATGTTGTCTCTCCTTCGCTGGAGGTTTTCAAACAGAGGCTGGATGGCCATCTGTCAGGGATGCTGTAGCTGTGGATTTCCTGCATTGAGCATGGGGTTGAACTAAGATGACCTCTGAGGTAGCTTCCAAATCTAAGGTTCTATTAATTAAGGTGATGTAATTATGGAGAAGAAAAAATACTTAAGTTTGCTTCATTTTTATGTTCCCAACCATTTTGCATTTTCTTGCTTTTTAAGAAGTGTCAGCTGTAGTGGGAAAACAAATGAAATGAATGATTATATACTGGAATAAAAGTATAGGTAAATGGGTGGATTCTCACAGCTGCTTAGGACTGAAATGTTGTTGTTTTTTGTTAAAGTTCTTTGCAAAAAGAAAATTGAAGCCTCTGCAAGAATTAATAGATGGAACGATTCACTGTAAGCCAGGAGCAGCAGAATTTTTTTTACAAGACATTTATGCAGTGCTGACAAACAGACGGTGAGTGACACGTGGGACAGACATATTAGTTTGCTTGGTTTACTAAAGACCACTGACTTCAGAAATCACTGGCACCTAAATGACTTTGGAAATTTTTAAAACCTATAAGTTAGTGGGCTGTCAGAATAATGTTGCGGGAGGACTGGTATTAATTCACTGACTTTTCATACTTTAGAGACCTGGTTTCCAAGCAAAGTAACATGAACATTCTCCTCTTACCTCCTTCTCCTCCTCCGCTGGGTAGCTCTGCTGCTGGCTGCTAGGAGGCAGATGATTAGTTTTCTTTTGTGCGCATGTGCGCCAGGAGCTACCCGGTCCCTCCAGTCTTTTCATCTGCCTTCGGCCGGTAGGACGCGTTCCGCGGAAGCAGGCACTAGGCAGGGTCTCAAGTGAGGGCCCATCTGAAAGATAAAGACAAAAGGATCTTTACTGCGGGGCAGGTGAGGGACATAAACGGCAACAGAGAAACGGCGTGAAAGCACGCCTCT
>QEPC01015544.1:736524-779808 GCA_003113815.1 Sphenodon punctatus
TTCTAGTCTTTTCCAGGCGTAATCTGCCTGGATACTGCTGACGAGAGGTTTTCCGGTACCTGCGGAGCAGGAAGTAAATCCCAAGAGTGAGAATACGCGGAGCTCTCTCGAAGAACAGAGTTACTGGTAAGTAACCTCCGTTTTTGGCTGAGGAGACTGAGAGAAAGGGGCGTATCCGAGCAATGTTGTGGAGGGCAAAGTGACAGGACTTGACAACAGAGTCGATGTAGGGTTTAAAGGAAAGGTGAGTGTCGAAAACGAAGCCTAAGCTATGGGTTTGGGGAACGGGGCGGATGGTGACCTCATCAATAAGGATGGACATGGAAGAGGAAGGGAAGGGAGCAAAGATAAGGAGTTCAGTCTTAGCCATGTTGAGCTTGAGCTGACGTCGGGACATCCAGGCGGAGATATCAGAGACGGTTGATGAGGCAAATGTCCTGGTTAGTAGCAATAGATTGGCTGCTTGCCTACGCTTTGTATTTTCTTGTGAGATTGTTAGAATACTTTGAGAAAATTGCAATTTTGTGAGATCAATATAAGCTGCATACCACTGTTGATTTCTCATGGTGTGTTTCAAAGTGGATGGATCCATTGTGAGAAACAGTGGATCTGTGATGATGTTCAGTTGCTGCAGGTCCCCAGTGGCTCTTCCAGCCCACCCACACTTGCTGGCTTCTCGTGCTGGCTGCTGCTGCCTCCCTCTCCAGCCACTGCCTCCACTGGGCTCTGTGCTGTTTCACACTTTGCAGCTGGCTGACCAGCAGCATTTGTTGTATGCTCCACAGCCAGCCGGCTAGCAGGGATTTCCCGGCAGCAGCACCATGGCAACAGGATGCTGTGCCCTGACTGGAGGGCTGGTGCCAGGTGAGTTTCACAGTGAATTTAATTAACATTAAACTTGAATGCACTGCACACATTCAAATTTAAGGTTAATTTTTACTCACGTGAGTGACACGGCTGGATTTCCATACCCTGTCATCCATGATGGGACTAACGTGAACTTCCATGCTGAATGAGGAAGACTGCTGGCCCAAATTACACAATCCAATGTTAGATAGGAATTAACGTTAGATTGTGTAATTTGAGCAAGCACCTATTGATGTAATAGAGGTAAATGTAATATGTATGGGTGTTTTCACACGAGATGGGAGAGCCCCGGAGTCACTCCATGGGGACCCCATGCAGAAGACATGCATTGAAAGCGTGGGGAGCCCAACAAATGGGCAGCCCTCTGCCCGCATTTCATGTGCTCGCAGCAGCCTCCACTCAGTGGCACTAGAATTCCTGGGGCCGTCTGACAGCAGGTGGGAACCACCAGTGATCCCAGCAGATCGGAGCGCTGTCTTTGATATCTGCTCTTTTTTTCTCCAGGAAAGGAGAGCATTGGGCATAAAAGGGGAGGGGAGGTCATGGCCAGGGAAGAATCCTTTCCATTAGAGTCAGTGTGGATCGCACCCTGCTTGATTGAGAGACAGCCCCGGGGGGAAGACAGGGGAAGAGGAAAGCTAGTGAACTCTCTTCCCCTGAGGCCATCTGACAGATGAGGGGCATGGACTGCACTCTTCCTTCCCGGCCATCTCTCAGCTGAGAGGAGTGCACTAGCTGTACTTCTGTTGTGCTGGCGAACCTGGATGTGTGCAGTGGCTGCATACACCCAAACACACAGGAGGTGGTCCCGTAGGTGCCATTGCCTCGTTTTGGCCTGGCTTTGCCCGTACAGTGTGCCCCACGTTTCCTGGGCCGATGCCACGTGGAACAGCCCTGGGGCAGCCCAGGGTTAATATCTGGCAGATGCCTTTCGGATGGGCAGGTGGCTCCTGGGCTGATAGGGGCAATTGCGGTCACACTTTGATCCTGGTCAGGTTGAGGGCCCTCATCCTGGGTAGAATCTGGCCCAGCCGCTGAGCAGACACGTTGGTGGCTTGGGGAGAGGGCAGGACAGTGTGCAAACGTGGGGCTGCAGGCCCTGCGGCCCGCCCACCTCCCTGATGGGTAGCTGCAGAAGCCTATGAATCCACAGCATGCACCCGGAACAGCCGCAGCCCTGCACTAAGGTCGGGCAGAGTG
This sequence comes from Sphenodon punctatus, assembly GCA_003113815.1. NCBI lineage: Eukaryota > Metazoa > Chordata > Lepidosauria > Sphenodontia > Sphenodontidae > Sphenodon > Sphenodon punctatus. The sequence continues at coordinate 738,592 of QEPC01015544.1, forward strand.
GGCCATCACATGTGACAGCCTGCTCTACCCCGCTCCAGAGATGGCTTTCCAGGCCGCAGCAGTGCTTAGCCTGGATGTGACTTGACGTTGGGCCTGAGTCACAGCCCAGGCTAAAAACTGCCACAGGTCGGGGGAACCCCGCCCTGATCCAGCCTGGGGTAGTATCCGTCAGGCCTGATCAGACGTGACAGCACTGTGGGTGGCCACGTAGGTCAAAGCATTGCCACTCGCTGTACCATCACATCTAAAAATATCTTGTTTGTTAACACCCTATGTGTGGAACACTGCTTTGTTACAAGCAATGCATATCTCCATTTTACTATTCTTTTCCTGACAAATATTGCTGCTGCCAGCAATAGTTGTTTACATCATTTCCCTCTAAACAGCTAATATATTATCTCTCCAGGACAGACTGTCAGTAAAATCTCATAAGCAATGGGTATTGGATTTTTCTGTTTTCATTTATCAGGTCAATTTAACTGCACTTCTGGGGCTTTGTGTGTGCAGATTGCTAGCATGGCAATCCCCTTCAGACAACATCTGACCCATGGTGGAAGCCACCATGGGTTACCCTTCCCCTTACACAATGTAGATTTTTGAGTGAATGTACCCTAAATTGAATAGGAACCATGGAGAATAAGCTCAATTTTCCTTATTTCCAACATTCTATACTTCAGATGTTTTGAGAGGATCTTCAGTTGTGGAAAGTAAAATTGTATACTTTATTTTGGCTTGAACTTGTTCAGCTACTTTGTGTAGCTGTACCCCCTCTTTGCTATTATTGTGTGATTTCATTAAGACAAAATGCAGCAGGACTCCCCTAAAGCTACTGCTAAATACAAATCAACTGCTGTAGACAACATTTTTAGATGTGTACCCTTACATTTTGAAAGCAGTGCAGAGTTAAATTGATGAAGCTTAAATGGGAGCAACAATATCTGAACTGTGAAGCATAACACATGCTCACAATTTCTGAGCTATGGTTGTGGAATAAAAGAATAACACTGAACACTAAGATGTCAAGAGTCCAATGAAACCAAGGCCCCGATCCAAGGGGTGCACGCTTGCAGACCAAAGCTACCTCTGTGTGCATGCACATGGGGTGCATGTGCAGGGTGCCCCTGGCAAAGTCTGCTGTCACCTGAATCAGCCACTGCAGCCCCCTCTCTCCCTCTGCCAGGTAGTGAAGGCATGAGGCATGGGACTTTAGGGATGGGCACCCTGTGGTCCATGTGTAAGCACAATGTGTGCTCAGACCTTGTACTAGAGTCCAAGAGTATTAAGTGATTTTTTTTATCCTTCAGTGTTGTAGTTGGTCCACTTTTAAACATTATCTAACACAAGAGTTGCGTTGCAATCAGCTCACAATAGTAAGACCAGTTTCTGTACTTGCTTAATGATGGCTTTTAATACTATTAGAAACAACCTGTTCTTCTTCGAGGATCTCCACGATTCTCACTAGTGGGATTCACTTACTGCTTTACAGGTACCGGAAAAACTCGTCAGCAGTTTCCAGGCAGAAGATGACCTGGAAAGATCTAGAACAAGGTGAGGGCTCCGTTCCTCCCTCCCCCCTCCTTCTCTGTGAAAAGCGTGGGTTGCAGATCGTGCAAGAGCGGGAGTCTATAAAAGGGGGCGGAGCCCTCGCCGCCTCAGTTCCTTCCAACTGCGTCGCGTTGGAAGACCTCCGTGCTTTTCAGCACCGTCAGTAGTTTTTCCATTTAACCTAAAGAAGAAAAAGAACAAGTATGTTAACGACAGCTTCTAAAAAAATAAAATAATAGAAGAATAACAGATTGCGGTTGGGCTCTGCCCCACCCTGCAGGGCCTCCCCCGGGGCCTCCCGCCTGCCCTCAGGCCGGCAAAGCATGCCCAAACAGCCAGGTTTTAAGCAATGCGCCTCCTGCCCCGCCACACTCTTTGTGAGCAATACTCACGAGCATTGCCTGGCCTGTCTCGGAGAAGGGCACAACATTCGAACCTGCCCTCATTGCGCTAAACTCTTTTCCAGAACCAAGAGAGCGAGAGCCTTGCACAGCTGCAAGAGCTCCTCACTAGAAAGGTGCTTCAGGAGGGCGAAGAAGGGCCACTGTTGTTCTCTTCTCGCCATCTAGCCCCCATGTATCTGCCTGCGCCCCCAGCCACGCAATCCCAGACTCAGGAGTCTGTGGAGGGGGCCTCGGCACCGATACCCGCACCGACGGTGCCTGACGTGGCCGGTGCCGTAGTCAAGTCTCCCTCGCACACTCAGTTTAAGGAGTGTCACTCCAGGCAGAGGGAGAACATAAGAAAAAGAAGAAGAGGTCCCTCAGTGCGGACGCAACAGTCTCAACCTGTTTGCTGCAGGTCGAGACTGTTTTTTCTGAACCAGTTTCGGCATCTCAGCCACTTGCACAGGTCCCGGTGACACTGCCGGTACCGCTTACCCTGCCTGCTCCGGTACTGCCGACTCAGCAAGCGCTGCCTGACCTGTCTCTTACAGCAGACCATCACAGGCACTCCCGATTGGCCTCCCGGATCCGGTACCACCAGCATCAGCGGTCCCGTTCCAGATCCTTACGCAAGGAAGACGCCTCGGAGCCAGACCTCCATACCGAACGCGAGCTCCGTGATCTACAGTGCAAGGAACCGCTTCGCTCCTATAGGGATCAGCATTCCTGGTCCCCGTGCTCCTGCTAATCTCCCTACAGAGACGCGCAGTACCACTAGGATGATTACAGCCAATACTATGGGTACGAGCACCTGGACTACCGGTACGGCTGGCACCGTTCACGGAGCAAATCACCATACCATGCAGGTAGAGACTTTCACTACCAACCTACCTACCAATATGTACTTCCTGCACCGCCTCAAGCGCCCCCTACTGCTACTGTCTCCACGGTTCCCCAGACTCTCCTCCGCAGGCATCCATCCCTGCTCCACCGACGCAGACACATCATCGGGGTTTCAACCAAGCCACGGTACCATCAGTACCTGCGGTGCAGACAGCACCATTGGTGCAGCAGCCTCCTACCTACCTACCAACAGGACACAAGGTCAGACCCACCTGCTGGGTTTTCTCTCATTGATTCCTTACTCGGCCTCCCATCCTCATCTAGGGATGCACCTGCCCCCGCTCCAGCCCCAGCTGCTCCCCCTGAAGCTGAGACTGTATCTGAGTGCTCCGCCTCAGTGTCCTCCTCGTCTTCACTGCAAGAGAAGGATGAGACGATCTCTCCTCCCCCTCCAGACACCATCTCTGACCCCATGTCTACCCTCTCTACTGAAGATAGCAAGACCTTTCAGACAATGTTGAAAAGGCTCGTCTCTGCTCTCCCTAAATTACCCACTAAGGTGGTTAAGAAGTCTCAATCAGGGCCAGTATTTGGTATTTTGGGATCAGGAGATTCAGGACAGATCATGCTCCCTATCTTGACCAACTCTTGGAGCCTTCCAAAGCTGTGTGGGCAAAGCCATCTTCTGCTTTACCCACTAAGAAACTTGCAGATTCCCTATATGCGATACCTAGAGAGGGTGCAGAGAGGTTTTACAAGCACCCAGCACCCAACTCACTGGTTATAGCTCAACATGGCTAAAACTGAACATGGCTAAAACTGAACTCCTCATCTTCCCCCCTCATCCTTCCTCTCCTTCCTCACTGTCAATAACTATTGATGGAGTCACCATCCTGCCTGTCCCCCAAGCCCGTAGCCTAGGCTTCATCTTTGACTCAGCCCTTTCTTTTAAACCCTACATTGACTCTGTTGCTAAATCCTGTCGCTTCTCCCTCCATAACATTGCTAAGATTCGCCCTTTTCTCTCTGTCTCGTCTGCCAAAACTCTTGTTCATGCTCTGGTCATCTCTCGCCTCGATTACTGTAACCTCCTTCTCACTGGCCTTCCCCGGTCTCACCTTTCTCCCCTCATCTCTGTCCAAAACTCTGCTGCCAGGGTCATCTACCTCGCCAGTCGCTTCGACCATGTGCAGCCCCTCCTCTCTTCGCTTCACTGGCTTCCCCTTCCTGAACGAATCCTGCACAAGCTCCTAGTCTTCACCTATAAAGCTCTTCACAACCTTGCTCCCCCCTACCTCTCTGCACTTATCGCCCTCCATACTCCAGCCCGTGCACTTCGCTCCTCCTCTGTCCCTTCTCTCACCCTTCCACGCCTTCCCTGCTCCCCTAAGCGCCTTCGTCCCTTCTCACTTGCTGCCCCCCATGCCTGGAACTCCCTCCCTGTCCACATCCGCCTTGCCCCCTCCCTTCATACCTTCAAATCTCTCCTTAAAACTCACCTCTTTCGCTCTGCTCTGTCTGACTCTTTATCCTGCTGAGCCACTATTCCTATACCTACGATCGGTTTACCCTTATCCTTGCAACATGGACCTGCCTGCTGTCATTCTCATCGTAACCAAGCCAAGTACGTGCACTTGAGACCTCGCATCTTCATGAATGTTAGACCCCTTGTCTCTCCCTCTGTTCCCCTTCCTAAGTCTCTCCCCCAGCTCCTGTCTCTCAGATTGTAAGCCCAAGGGGCAGGGACCGTGTCTATTTTATTACTTTGTAAAGTGCCAGGTACACTGCTGGCGCTATATAAATGTTTGTTAATAATAATAATAATAGCTGCAGCCTCCTTAAAATAGAGAGCAGGGGGTATCCAAACCTCCCCTGCGGATAGAGAGGGCAGGCGCCTAGATGTACTAGGCAGGAAAATCTTCTCATCAGAGACACTTTCCCTAAGGGCTGCTAATTATGCGTCCGCCCTTTGTGGCTACCAGCACTGGCTATGGTCGCAGTTGAGCAGAGCCTCTGACGCTGCGCAGATCTTCGCTCTCCAGCAAGAGGGCATGCAAATAGCAAAATTTCAGCTTACAGCTAACATGCACATCGTTGACTCAAATATCAGGGGCATGGCTTCTGCCATTACACTTAGGCGCCATGCTTGGCTGCGATCCACCGCCTTAGCCCCTGAAAATAAGACTCGCAGAGAGGACCTTCCTTTTGATGGGGGAGGGGCTCTTTGCTGCATCCACGGACGACACCCTTAAGAAGGTCAAAGAAATGTGCCAGACTGCTCGCTCATCTGGGGTCATCTGCTCTGCTAGAAAGAGGCCTTTCTACCCTTCTGCATCCTACCCTTACCACTCTTACCAGACCAAACATTGCTTCCAGTCTTCTTACCAGTCCAACAGACAGTACTCGCCTCAGTACCAGCAATCTCAGCCTCTGTCTAACCAATCTTGTAGGCGGTTCTCAAAACAAAGGGACAAAGGCTGGTTTTCCTCCGCCTCCTCAGCTGGACTCCCCCTTCCCCCCCGCAGCATTTTTGAGGTTTTTCAGGTCAAGGGAGTTATATAGCGTCCCCTCCTCTTTTGCAACCGTCTCAGGCCCTTTTACAGTCAGTGGGTCTCTCTTATCTCAGATCGTTGGATTAGGGAGATAATTGCTTGTGCTTACTCCATACAATTCCACCCCCGACTTCCCCACCCCTTTGCCCCCCCACCTCAAATACTATTTATTTATTTGTTCACATTTATACCCCGCCCCTCCTGAAACAGCTCGGGGCGGATTACAGTCTCAACATTTTTTTAAAAAAATTTTAAAATAGCCTTTTTGAGAAATACTACTCGAGGTTCAGGAGCTGCTTGCTAAAGGAGCTGTTGAGGAGGTCCCTCCGTCACAGTAGAATACTAGATTCTATTCCAACTATTTCCTGGTTCCCAAAAAGGACGAGGGTTTCAGGCCTATCCTAGACCTTCGTCAACTAAACAAGTACATTCGGAAATTTATGTTCCGCATGACCTCCCTTCCCATTATTTTCCATGGCCTACAACAAGTAGACTGGTTGGCCTCTCTTGACCTAAAGGATGCATATTTCCACATTTCCATTAATGTTGCTCACAGACGATACTTACGCTTTGTTGTAGGTGATCGTCACTTCCAGTATTCTGTCCTCCCCTTTGGCCTCTCCACAGCGCCCAGTGTCTTCACCAAGGGCATGGCAGTTGTCGCAGCTCACCTAAGGACATTGAAAGTGAGAGTGTTCCCATGTTTGGACTGGCTGCTCGCAGCACCTTCCGCTCACACTCTAATAACCCACCTCAGCCTTACCCTGGCAATCTTACAGGATCTAGGTTTCGTCATCAATTTCAAGAAGTCACACCTCGTACCTACCCAACGGCTTCAGTTTATAGGGGCAGTTCTCGACACTTTACAGACAAAAGCCTTCCTACCCCCGGACAGATTCCACGACATCGTGTCGACCATATCAGCCCTACAAACAAAACCCACGAGACCTATGCGTTTTTTCCTTCGTCTACAGCGGCTTATGGCGGCAACCACAGCTGTAATCCCTTACACCCACCTATACTTTTGACTGCTACAACAATGGGTCGCACGTGTCTACAACCCCACCCTTCATCCACTCTCCATGCAGATAAATATTCCACGCGAGGTCTATGACGACCTTTTTTGGTGGATCGACCCATCTCACATACTTATTGGCATGCCATTCGATCCCCCTCAAGTACAAGTCTCCCTCACTACCGATGCCTCGCTCACAGGTTGGGGTGCGCACATGAATCAGGTCACAGTTCACGGCCTATGGTCTCACGAGGAGAAACTCGTGCACATGAATTTTCTCTAACTCAAGGACATTTGTTGGTCTCTTACAGCCCTTCTCAACTACATTGCAGGCCTCAACGTTCTAATACGGACAACACCACAGCGATGTGGTATATCAACAAACAGGGCGGAGCGAGAGCCACACTTCTCTCCCCGGAGGCCCAGGCCATCTGGGTGTGGTGCATCCACCACAACATTCATCTACAGGCTGTTCATCTAGCGGGCCAGGACGACTCCCTTGCGGAGCGACTCAGTCGCAGATCTTCTGATCAACACGAGTGGGCCCTAAACGACACTGTCTTGACTGATCTCTTCCAGTTATGGGGAACCCCCACTATAGATCTTTTCGCCCCTCAAGAGAACGCAAAACTCCACAACTTTTGCAACAGGGCAGGCAGAGCGCAGGGTTTGATCGCCGACGTCTTCGTCATCTCTTGGAGGGGGCCCTTGCTCTATGCGTTCCCACCCGTTCCTCTCATGTACAAGGTTCCCCACAAGATTCAAAAAGACTGTGCTCACATAATTCTGATAGCTCCAGCTTGGCCACGCCAGCCTTGGTACCAGACACTTGGGGCCCTGTCAGTGGACGTCGTGACTCCCTCTCCTACCCGACTTCCTTTCTCGAGACCAAGGGACTGTCCTTCACCACAATCTACGATCGAGCCATCTCTCCGCTTGGTTAATCAGGCAGTGATGGTCGATGCCTCTCTGGAGGTTGCGCAGATCCTACTCAACTCCCGTTGCCCTTCTACACGAGCCTGCTATGCAGCTAAGTGGGCCCGTTTCTCGTCTTGGTGCACCTTGCTCCCCTGTTCCATAGATTATTTATCTATGAACCACTTTTTCCGCTACCTGTTATACTTCCACGAGTCTGGACTCTCCATCCCTTCTCTGAAGGTACACCTCGCTGCCCTTTCCTCTCGACTACGCCCAGCCGGGACAGACACGCTCTTCTCTCATCCCCTCATGAGAACGTTTTGGAGGGGACTGATTAATTTTTTCCCTCCCTCTTCACACCCTACCCTGTCGTGGGACCTTAACCTTGTCCTCAACAAATTGATGGGGCCTCCTTTTGAGCCTATGGCATCTGCCTCTTTAGAGAACCTTTCTATTAAAACGGCATTCCTGCTGGCTATTACCTCTGCAAGGAGGGTTTCTGAGCTCTCTGAGCTTCTCCTCCATACACTAATTTCCACCAAGACAAGGTGGACCTCAGAACGGACCCATCGTTCATCCCCAAGGTGGTTTCTCCCTTTCATTTAAACCAATCCATATCCTTACCTGTTTTTTTCCCAAAGCCACATTCCTCCAGGGCTGAGCGAACTCTCCATACTCTTGACGTCAAATGAGTCCTAGCCTTCTACATCACTCGCACTTGCCCCTTCCGAGCATCTGATGCCTTATTCATCTCCTATGGTGGCCAACGAGTGGGAGTTAGGATTACATCCCAAAGACTATCTAAATGGATCCTTCTTTGCATACAGAAGTGCTATGAACGGGCAGGCAAGACACCCCCCTCTCATCTTTGTGCTCATTCCACCAGGGCAGTCGCCTCATCGATTGCCAACTTTCGTGGAGTTCCTATCCAGAACATTTGCAAGGCTGCCACGTGGTCTTTGGTGCATACCTTCACCAAGCACTATTCACTAGATCTGGCGGCCAGAATAGACTCAGGAGTGGGAAGAGCAGTTTTACGCTCCCTCTTCAACTAACCTCCTTGACACCCTCCACCTGAAGTATGTCTCTTTACTGCTACTCACTCTCCCAATAGTGAGAATCGCGGAGATCCTCAAAGAAGAAAAAGAGGTTACTTACCAGTAACTGTTCTTCGAGAGAGCTCCGCGTATTCTCACAACCCGCTCACCTTCCTCTCTGTCTCGGAGGTACCCTGTTGGGTCTTCCCGGGACGGGATTGGAAGGAACTGAGGCGGCGAGGGCTCCACCCCCTTTTACAGGCTCTCGCGCGATCTGAAACCCATGCTTTTCACAGAGCGGGAGGGACGGAGCCCTCACCTTGTTCTAGATCTTTCAAGGTCATCTTCTGCCTGGAAACTGCTGACCTGCGAAGCAGGAATTGAACCCCAATAGTGAGAATACGCGGAGCTGTCTTGAAGAACAGAGTTACTGGTAAGTAACCTCTTTTCAAAACACATTATCTAACTCTTAAGAAGACCAAAAGGCTATACCCCAAAGCCTTAAGGTATTCTCTAATCTTAATGTGTCCCTGGGTGCCTTGCTTTTGTCCTTACTGAAGCATTTTTTCAGATATGTGTCGTTATATCAGATTGTGTGATGAACTTAATTATGTAGCTTTCATAAATGCTATTGTAACAAAAAATTTGAAGAGCTGGCCAGTCAGTTGAATGGTGGCTGTAACGAGGCTGCAGTGATTTGTTTTCTTTTTAGAGCGGTTTAATATTAAACCAACGTTGGGAGAACGTGCTATTCGTCGCCCTTCCATCTTGACTCCTTGTGAGAGCATGCTTCTCATCCGAAGGGAAAGAGATAAACATTCTCCTGTGCTAAGTAAGAACAATCCCACCCCTTCTCCCTTTGCACAGTTGACTGTTAAAACTTTTTTCATTATTCTTTGTTTATGTGAATGTATTGTTATAGAAAGTTCCATTAAATGTGTAAATGGCTTTAAAGCTAAATTATTGAAACTGTTGAGAAAAGAATTAGCGCTCATTTTAACTTTAGTTAATTTTTTACGTATTGTTCTTTTGCTCTGTCTTGACATCCGCAAGATAATGCCTTTAATTCAGGAGTAAAAATTACTTTTTCGGCATATGTTTGAGGTTTTGCTTATCATTGTTTTGGGCTTAGTAGCAGGATCGGAAGACTATTCTCTTTTCATCCATGTAACGTACTCCCTCGGGACTAAATCTTGAGGTCCTTGTTACTCAAGCAAAGTACCCGTTGAAGTCGGGGGAATCTTGCCTGAGTAAAAACTGCAGGATCTGGCCCTGACAGTACAGATATCAAAAAAGCCAGTCAACCTAAGTGATTGAAAGTGGCTGAAGCAGGTAACTTCTGCAGAAAATATCCTTATTAAAAAATACAACATGAGTACACAGTACCTTAATTGAGTATGGCGAGGCGATCAAGGTGTATGTTAAATCCCCAATGGGGAGTTTTTACTAGTAAGTACGCTTCTGTGGAATCCAGAATAATTAAAATGCTTTCCAGGACTATAGCAGTACAATTTTTAAACTGGTTTGAGTACTGTGAAAAAGCTAGTTTAAATGACAGCTACGTTACCACTGAATTCTTTGTCATCTCTCACAGTAGCGGGATAGATGCATTAACTAGTGCAATCAGGTTCCTAGTGGATTGTGTTGCGGGGAAACATGAGATGCACAGAGTCCACAGTAAATATACCTCAAATTATGCTGGTTCTTTGAAATAATGTCTGTTTTTATAATTTGAAAACTGAAAGTACTCAACATATTAAAGGAGGATATGTTCAAGGATGTTTTGGTAGCTAAATAGTTATGTTTAAAACTATCATTAGCAAGAATACTTGGTTGCGCTATTCAATTGTTTTTGCTTTGTTTAGGTGCCACAGAAATCAGAGGCAAAACTGGTGTTCATTTTAAAGAAATCCAGGTTAAGCAAGCTGACAGAAGTTCTTTTACTGCAAACATGAGTGGGGCAGTTCTGGACACCCAGCTTAAAGGACTGTAACTGGACACGGCGATCTTGGCGAGACTTTGAAATATAACTATAAAGTCCTTTGCCATACTACTTGAGAACAACATGCCTGACTGAGTTTAATGTGCTTCCCAGTATATGCTAACATAATCTAGGTTTAGGAAATCAGCATTTGTCACTAAGCAAAGCTATATGAAAACACACATCACAGTTTTCCTAATTCCAGGAGTCCCTATTTTGCTTCATGGGATAATACATTTATAGCTCAGCCTTCTTTTAAGGCTTGATTTCTTATACAGAATTGACTTAGTATTTTAAGTAGTTCTTCACTTAAAGTTTTCTGTTTGATAATTTCCATGGTACATATCAGTTATGACCATGTGTGTTCATCCACTCAGCGCTATGTAGGGAGATGAATTTAATAAACCTCACAACTGGCGGAAGCTGTACTTGGTTTCTTTCTTTGTTTGACTTGTACAATGCACATTGACTTCAATAGCCTCTCTTTTGTTTGAGAGAAGCCATTAATTTTTAGTAACTTTTCTAGAGTTAACTAAAGGTAGAAAACACTTTTGTTTCATGGCTATTCTGGTGTTTATAGGTCTGAACACTGAAAGTAAAGGAACTCCACTTGACTGGATAAGGATACTTCCACAGGTGTTGAAATTATTTCTTCTATAATTATCTTAATTAAATTTTCTACTTGTATCACTAGTCATCAATTATATCCGTGTCTTAGTTTCATCAAAAGTGAAAGCGTTTAGGAGAGGCATTGGTTTGAAGTGTCGTATTACCTCAATCTCTTTGGGTCCTGGACAATCACTCTGCTCATTCAGCACTCATGGGAAAGGTCCACGTCGGGGCCAGCAGGAAGTAGCACTGATCTTCTGTCTGGATATATCTAGTGTGGGACCGCCCCCAGCACTCCAGTTTGTCTGCTACCTCCAACCAAGCAGGAGTGCGGCAAGCAGCGCAGCTGCTTTTTTTTTTTTAGGTCCAGAGCATACCAAGCCTTGTTAGGAGCCCAAGGAGGGCACTTTCTCGCCAGAGACGCCACCGGCCCTGCTTGAGAGCCTAAAGCCTCCAGATCTGCCTCCTACCTCCCACCCTAGCATCACGGGAATGGAGAAGAGTGGCCCCGCGGCGGACCGCCTCTCAGACCCAGGATCCCCCTGGGCTGCTACCACCCCAGCTGGGGGACAGTGTGTGATAACTCCCCCGAGGGGAAAACTCCACAAACACCACAGAATGGCACCAACCGGGAGCAGGCTGGGAACAAACAGAAGCACCGGTAAACCCCAACGCCCCAGCCAGGTAATCACTCCGGGAGGCAAACACCCCTGTGCCAGCCCCCCAAGAGCTCCAGGTTGCAGTACTGATATCCGTGCTCAACAACAAACCCCTCTCCATGGGGAAACCTAACAGCAGCCTCTCCTTAGAGGAGTGAGGCAGGACAAGGGGAGAGCAAAGGGGAAGCAAAACTGAAAGCATTCACCCTCCCCCCTTCACAGTGGGGCTCACAGGGCAGGCCCAAAGAGGCAAAGCCCCACCCAAAGGGCAGACTCCTATTACTTGGCTCTTCAGAACTGAGGTCAGAGAGGGAAACCTCACCCCAGAGAAATCAGTCAGATCTGGTTAAGGGCATAGAGGCCCTGATGAGCCGCTCCTCACAGGGTGAGCAGGATAAAAGGGGAGTAACTACATGTTCCTCCCAAGCAGGCAGAGCTGACAATGATCAGGAGTACCCCTAGAGGTAGACTACTCCCTAATAGCCCGCAAGGGAAAATACAAGAGAAGAATAAGGAATTCACCATCTTCTTCAGAAACCCTCATTCAGATTAATTAATGGATCAGACATAGGGTTCCCCCTAGACAAATCTTTGGAAAGCTGCTCAGTTACAAGTCAGCCAGGCTACCCAGGCTTCAGGAAAAGATACGCTGAAGGCAGACAGGTTCAGAGTCCTTGAAGCAGATGCCGCCACAGCCTCCCTGGCAAGGCAATCCATCTCCCCCATCAGAAGGGGACCTTTAGGCAAGATACCCTGACAACAAGGGATGGGGACTAGTCTTGGGCAGGACTGTGAGACTTCTGCTATGTTCCCAAGAACGGTTAACATGTCTTCATACGGTGCCAGTTAACTACTGTAATGGAGGCGATTAGCACAAGACCTAAACCTAACAGAAAACCAGAAGTACGCCCCCCCCCCCGACTTCTGCTGGGCACCTCTTTTCTAAGCAATTCAGCCAAGAATAATCTCATGTCAGGGGTCTTCCAGAAACCCAAACTAATTGGGGGTATATCTGGACAAGGAGCTGGAGGAAGCAGCAGACCAAAAGCCTTCCTCCAGAAATTAATACTCCAAGATAAAATTCTCATCCACATAGTAGACCATCAGCTTCATAGGGAGATTTCCTTAGAAGAAAGGGCTTTCACCCACACCCCACATAAGGGAGGGTGTCTTGTGTCTTGAGGGTGCCCTGCGGAACTCCACACGGGAGGTTTCAGTATGATGAAAAAGACTCTCCGAGAACCACCCGCTGGGTTCTTCGGGTTAGGAACGAGCAGAACCATTCAAGAACAGTCCTGCCCACTCCTGCAGGCACGTCACCAACATCTCATGATCAACCGTATCAAACATTGACTTCAGTGAGTGAAGGAGCATGTTGAAATAATTCATACACTATTGACAGCTGACTTGGGGAGATCTTTCACTTATTGCCCGAGCACTCTGGTGCTCCCAAGCACCAGGTTGAGAATACCTGCCGTAATGGCAGACCTACATTAATGCAATGGACATATATGGAAAATGCTTGCCATCTGGTGGGCTGTTCATTCAATTGATCCTTGCTCTGTGGGGATCAAAAACATTTAGTATTCTTATAGGCAGGTCTGCAGAGGAGTTTGTGCCCCAATACCTTGACCAGGCTACTGGCGGGTTTGGATGATATCTTGCAATGCATGACTCAGACCAGGAGATCTGTTCTTCCTCACATTAGGAAGTTTCTGAGAGCGACCCGCCTACATTCCCCTACCGGCAGTCCTCCGGTTCCCGTCCCGAGAACAAATTATTGTTGTCATTTGGACACTATTTTTGAACTTGATTTTCAAGAGCAGATTGTTTTTTAAATAGGTATCACATCGTCCGGACGGGTATCAGCAAGTGGGACTTTATCAATAGATCCTAATAGGTGTATTGTTCACCAGGATCCTGTCTTCTTTAGCCTAGATGAAGCGTTTAGTCCTAAGCTGCATACCCATTTCCATTTTGCCCACATCCTGAACAGGCACAAGACAGACTGACACCTCTTGGATGTCAGGAGGATGGATAAGTTCATATTAAACAAGCAGCCCCATTATGAAACATCCACTGCATTGTTTATTCACTGCAAGTCCTATAAATTAGGACACAGGGCACATAAACCTAAATTCTCTTGAGAGGCTTTCTGCTGTATCACAGAAGCCTGTAGAGCACAGGACAATCTCCCCCTCAGCAGATCTCGGTGCGTTCATAGAGGAGAGCCGCCTAGGCTGTGGCCCTCATTTCAGAGTTTCATATGAGGTATGTAGAGCAAATACTTGGTCTGCAATACACACCTTCAACAGATGCTATAAAATAACTGTTCAAGCCTGCTGAGGCTGCATTTGGTAGGAGGGTCCTGCTAAAGGGGGCTACCATGATTTCAGGAATCAGAAAGGGTACTTGTTATGCAGCCCCTTCTGCTCCTTCCCCTTTGCTCATTCAGGGACACTGCTTTTGTACGTCTCCATGAGAGATGAATGAGCAGAGTAACTGTCGATGACCCATAGAGAATAGAAAATTGGGTACTTACCTTGTGAATTTTCTTTCTGTATGGGTCCTGGACAGTCACTTGACCCACCCAGTCTCTGATTTCATATATACAATGGCTGCATACTCAATTCTGTCTGGTTTTCCCTCATTGTGTGTTTTATTGTCTGATTTTATGATTGTTCTCCCGGGGGATCCTCCTGGCCGTCCAATCAGGATAGTAGGGTAGATCCTGCCGGGAACCACTAGGAGGCAGACAACTAATTTTGTAGACCCCTCCTTCCAGGGATCTATCCTCTATGCTCCAGTCTTGTGTCTGCCTGGGCACAGCTAGGACGCAGGCTGACTGTCTCCTGTTTGAGACAGTCCCCAAAAGAAAGGAAAATAGAAGTTAATTGTAAATTGAAGCTCCAGGTGCCAGGGGAGGAGTAATTCCTCTCCCTGTTCACCTCCCTTCGGCTGACCCCCTTCCCAGCCGGCGCGGGGGCCCGAAGAGCGGGGACGGCTTCTGCCCTCCACGCTGGAACAAAGGGAGCAGGCGCAGCAGAGCTCACCACCAGGGGACAGGCGCAGCGGAGCTCGCCACCGGGGAAATGGACGAAAGCAGGGCAGGTAACTGGCCCGGGGGGAAAGCCCCGTTGGACCTGCTCCCCTCCCCATCGCTTCCCGCCACTGCCCCGCACCGCTGAGCGCCGGCTGCAGCATCGGACCCGCTCCCCGCCCCACCGCTTCCCGCCACTGCCCCGCTCCGCCGAGCGCCGGCCGCGGCTTCCCGGCTGAGGCAGCCTAGGCGCACGAGGGGGGTAAAACAGGAGCGATCCTCGGAGCCAAGGGCCAAACGGGGATTAGAACAGCCATTCCCAGTAGTGCGGTCCATATAAGCAGAAACATGAAGAAACACGAAGGCCCGACCACGCGCATGGCCCCTCCCCCTTCTAGGGCAGGCAAGCCCCAGCAAAAAAGGGCACGAAATAAAGGGGGGAAAAGACATCATGGCGCCCAAGCGCAGGGTCACTGCTCAACAGGGTGAACCCTCAGCCTCAGGGAGCCCTGAGCCTACCCCCCCACCAGCTCAAGAACTCCAGATGGAGGTTTTAAAATAAATCCTCCTGGAGTTAAAGAGAAAAAGATCTCCATCCCCAGCCAGAGAGAGATCATTCAAGGGCCGCTCGAAGGGAGCAGGCAAGGGGAAGGACCCCAAGGCCAAGAAGCCTCGCAGAGCCAATAAGACCCTGAAATCCACCTCCTCAGACTCAGAACCACCTGAGGAGGTACTATCAGTTCAATCTTCTGAGGAGGAGGAAGTAGGGACTAGAAAGAAGAAAAGAAAGGCTAGACCCCCTACTCAGGGAGAGCAGCGAGGAAGAGGGGGAGGTCCTCGAGCAAACCTCAGACAGCGAGGAAGGCTCATGGAGTGAGGAACAGGGATTGGAGGCTCCGTCTGACCCAGACAAGCACTTTCCCAGTAGATACAGGGACCAGATATACCTCCTGGGTCACCAAGGCCCTCCAGGTCAAGGAAAAGAAGGAGAAAGAGGCCTCCTTGGACTCCTCGGAGGAGGAGGAAGGCAGGGAGTACATCCCCCGTGCCAGAGACAGGGATAAGGGGATGCCATTAAATAAAGCATATGAACACATTATCAAAAAAGAATGGAAGCAACCCAATAAGGGATCCAGACTATCCAAGGCACAGTCATTTCTCTATTCACTCTCCAAGAACAAAAACTCCCTGTTGGCTATTCCCAAGGTGGACGCAGCGGCAGCCTCCCTGGCCCAAAACTCAGTTTTCCCCACAGAAGGGGAATGCTACCCCCGAGACCCTACAGACAAGGGGATCGAGTGTAATTTAAGGAGAAACTTCGAGGAGATCTCGACAATCATTAAGATGACCACCTTGACATCGTATTTCTCAAGGGCCCTTATGACGTGGGTAAAGTGAGCAGGGGATCCAAGGACATCGGCGAAAATGACAAGAGTTCTGTCAACCAGAATTCAACTCACTTACGCATTCATCGCTGACTCATCAACAGATGCGCTCCAATGGGCATCCAGGGCAGCAGCATCCAATGTAGCCGCTCGCTGCCGCCTATGGCTACGGTCGTGGAAAGGGGACAACACTTCAAAGAATGCTCTGGTAGGGGGTCCGTTCCAGGGACGCAAGCTCTTCAGACAAGGTCCTGGCCGATGCTACGGACAAGAACAAGAAACAAACCCTACAGAGCGTAGGAATAACCAAACGTTCCTTTCGCCCCTACAACCTATCATCCTCAGGAACAGGTTCTAGACGACCCTTCTTTCCCCACGGGGGAAATCAACAGAGATATAGGAATCGATGGCAGAGACAGAAGGGCCAGGATAACCGGAACAAGCAGCGCCAAAGTACAGGCCGCCCCAAGCTCGACGCCTGACTGGACTGCGGAGTGCAGACAGGACCACCAAAACCTGGGGGGCAGACTCCAAAGATTCACAGAACAGTGGAGAAAAGCTACAACAGATGCGTGGATCATCCAAACAGTGATGAGAGGATACACCATTGAGTTCTCCCACTCCCCCAGAAAGTCCTTCTGCACCTCTCCGATTTCCAAAGACGCAATCAAACGAGCAGCAATGCGAAACGAAATCGCCAGGCTCAACTCCATCAAAGCCATCGAAAAAGTCCCACAACACGAAAGAGGCCAAGGCCTCTACTCCATTTTATTCCTGGTCCCGAAAAAATTGGATGAGTGGAGGGCGGTCCTGAACCTAAAGACCCTGAACCAGGCCGTCAAGGTCCAAACATTCAAAATGGAGACCCTACAGTCCATCCTAATTGCCATCTCGAAAGGGGAGTGGCTCACTTCATTGGATCTGAAGGAAGCTTACCTCCACGTCCCAGTGCTACCAGCACATCGACGTTGGCTCAGATTCAGCTACAAAGCTCAACATTGGCAGTATGCGGTGCTGCCATTCGGACTGGCCACATCACCTCGGACCTTTACCAAGATCCTGATAGCGCTCATAGCAAATCTAAGGACGGAAGGGATCAAATTACACCCTTACCTAGACAACATCTTAATAAGATCCCCAACTTACGAGCGAGCCCAAGTGGACGTGGCCAGGACTATCAGATACTTACAAGAGCACGGGTTCGTGGTCAACATAGGGAAAAGCCATCTCGAGCCATCCCAGTCGTTGGAACACCTGGGGGTGGTGTTGGACACTAGAATCTGCAGAATCTAGCCCCGAATCTACGAGGCAGAGATATTCTGGTATACACGGACAACATGGTGGCAAAGGCCTACCTGAACCATCAAGGAGGCTCGAGATCGGAGACACTATATCGAATGCCAACCACATTGATCAGATGGGCAGAGAAGAACATGCGGTCCATCAGAGCACTCCACATAAAGGGACAAGCCAACACCTGGGCCGACTGGCTCAGCAGAGTGGACTTGGACCAAGGAGAATGGGCTCTGCACCCGAGGGCTTTCGAAGCGATAACCAAGAGGTTCGGCAGCCCCACGATAGACCTATTCCGATGTGAAATTTATTTTGGACACTAGATTTTTACTCTTGTAATGAGTTCATGAATAAACCAAAAGTTAACACGTAGAAAGACAAGGCAATTTACTAAATTCAAGCAATAGTACAGACCAAGCAGCAAGGCTGCATAAAATGGATTAAAAACTCATGTCAAAACTATATAACTTCCTGAACACTTTCTACTTGCATTCTAGGTTTGTACAGGTTTTAACAAATGTGGTATCTCTTCCAAATAGGGCACTGTTGAAAATTGTGCATTTTTTTCTATTTTGAAGATGGACTTTAAAATTAAATTCTTGTAAAGACCTGTATTAAGGTTTAAAACTCACTAGTGTTTGTCCCCTAATCTCTGAAACAAAGAACTTAAGTATTTCATCACCAATCAGTTTTCCCTTCACATTGGCCCTTTTTACACAGACACTCTAAAACCGATAAAATGGGTGTTACATTTTATTATACATGGTACAGGGCAACACTGCAGCCCTGAACATGGGCCCTTTTCACATGAGATGCCTCCACCCAGTTTCGCTGAGTCCAGTGGAACCCGTTGCTCCGTGGGTGGGTGGTGAGTGGAGATGGGTGTTGCGCAGGAGCACGCACGCACCTACACCCACCGCAAGTGGTGTTTATAGACGCCTCCACCCATCTCCTCCCATAGAAATGCTCCCCACCCACCGCAAGTGGTGTTTGCTCAGTTTAAACTGGGTGGAGGCATCTCGTGTGAAAAGGGCCCATGTTGCAGGGCTGCAGTGTTGCCCTGGACCATGTATAATAAAATGTAACACCCATTTTATCGGTGTTAAGAGTGTCTGTGTAAAAAGGGCCTTTCACAGCACAGATGATCTTTATAATGACATTTCAATACCTTCAACACATCACAAAAAAGTGCAACAAGAAGAGTGGGGTTTTTTGAGAAAACCTATTCCAAGGCGTTTAGTTTAGAATACAAAGACTTTGGCATACATTATACACAGGCAAACACACTGCAAGGTGAAGACATCAGAAAGATTCTTTAATGAGAAGGGGAAATACATATGTTTGAACAGTTCTGTTTGACAGTAAAATCACATTTTAGCAAACAACCTAAAATTTTGCAAAATACTAACAGCCATATTTTTGACAGTTGTGACTACAGTTAATTAACAGTGCACCTTTTACAATGTATTTAATATTTTTCCTTACATAATAGGCTACCTTAAACTAAGAACTCACTGAAGTCTGCAACATCATTGTTCACAAGTGTTACTCAACTTATCCCTAATATAAAAAGTGCCCTTTACTGAGTTTATGCTCTGATCCTAACACAATGAAAAAATAATTTACCCTCTTCAATTTCTAATTTAAAGAGAGGGAGTATATTTGTCCCTGGTTCCATAAGGCACAACTTCCACAGATTAATGGAGTTATACTATATAGTTATATAATTTCTCTCAAGATTTAAACACGTATAAATTCAGACACTACAGAAAGTTTAAGGAATAGCAGAGTGGCAGCTGAGTAGATTCCGGTTCATACAATTCAACACACACTGGTATTTAAACTACCCCACACACCATCTGTACGTGCCTATATTTCTTTTACACATATACACAAGAGATGTACAGCTCACACAATATACACAACATGTGTTGTTGATCTTTGATCTGACAACCAGTTGGATTTATAGCTTGGACGGGGAAGTTATTCCACAAAAAACAATAAGACCTTTTTGCTGAATTCCAACTCAGATTCCCAAGACACAATACAAAATCTGTAGACAATTTCACTAAACTTTGTAAACTTTCTTTAAAAAAAACAAAACCACAAACAGGAAAATGTTTTTCAACTATCACATTAGATAAGATGTATGCACGTTGAATAAGATGTATGCACACTGGAAGCCAGGAATTCCTGAGTTTTGATCCTTGTTCCTGGTCGTTCTGGGACCCTGGACAAGTCACTTAGCCTCTTTGCCTTAGTGTCACCTTTAGTAAAACAAGCATATTCTCTACCTACTCAATTCTCCATGGTCAAGGTTTGAAAAGCATGTGGAAAAAAAATACTACTTACCAAGTTAAAATTTTTTTACATTTTGTAATGGTTACATTTAAATTTCTTTAAGCATTTTTACTGTGTTTTCCTTAAACGGTATCCAACACATGGGGCAGGGGGGGAGAGGGCTTTGGCAGTGGGGAGAGCATGAGTGCCAAGGACTGGGATAGGGACAGAGGAAGAAAGCTGGTGAACAGTTGACTATGGGTGTGTTCCCTTTGCTGTAATTGGGTGGGGAGGGTTTCCCTGACAGGGAACACTCTGGCTGCGGGAACAAACGTTTCTCAGGAGGGAGGGAATAGAGCTATGCGTGGCTGCTTGACCACGTTCCCATTGTCGCACCGCTCCCACCCCGCCATGGCAACCTCCCCGACACTGGTAGGAGCTAGGCCGGGAACACCTGTTTCTGCCTGGCTCACCCACTCTACCCCAGCTGGGGAAGAGCTGGGTGCGGACAGTGGGCCCGGCTGATACCGGGCCCACATTTCCTGCCGGGCTCCTACCTGGCTGGGGTAGGAACCGGGTCACAAAAAGATGGCCCGCCATGATGCTGGCCTAGCCGGGCCTCGCTGGACCAGTGCCATGTGTTTCTACCCACTGTGCTAATGCACTAGTACAGCTAAACAATCACTATTGCTTTTTTGCGGAAGAATGATTTTGGCTATGGATATCTCACTAGTCTTCTCCTACAACTATACTGACATTACACAAAATGTTTCAGTTACAATGTTTCTCCAAATTCTATTGCCATAATTTATTACCCATAAATATGGGTGCAGAAATAACCATTTGTAATTAAATAAAACAATGCCTATGTATTTATGTCTTTACTTGTCTTTACACTCTACAAAAATTGAAGGAACAAAACATTAATATACATAATGTATTTCAATAAATGTAATTAATTAAATAAGTAGCTTACTTACAAGGTATTTCTTAAAAAAATAAGATCCATAAACACAGTTTCTTGTTAAAATATAGTGGGGAATTGCTAAATGAACTTATTAGAAAATAAGCTTTAATCTAGATCTTCATCAAAATATAATAAATTGATGACTATCATGTTGATTCCTTTTTAAGCCTGTTGCGTCTTAATATTTAATATATGGAAATACATGTTAAATAAAAATAATTGCATTTTGACCATGCACCTAACCTACATGACAAACTATGAACCACATCTGAGTATTACAATCAAAAAATGAAAAATAGACAATTTTGGATATAGATTTTGGTCATTCTAAAATCAGCTGTATTACAGTGACTGTTCGCAACAGCATAAATCACTTATGTGCTGATGTATTTTAAAATGCGTTCTATGAATTTCACAGTTTCAGCTATCCCAGGATTTTGGGTAAGGTGCAGATACTTCTTTACTTGCTTTACAAATTGTTTGTTTACTCCTGGAACAGTGTTTTCATCCTTCCTTTTAAAAAAAAAATGGCTGTCAATTATATAAGCTATAACAGTTTTTCTTTGGATTATCACATTTTTAATATAAAAACTTTTTTCAGTTCCCATTTACAATTTGCAAAATTTGAGTAACTGTCCTTTCAGGAGGAAATAACTCATCTTTTGTTCTTCATCAACCAGAGTAAAAGTAACTTTAACTTGCAGGATGGTTACTCATTTTAAATGCAACAGAGTAGAAAGAAAATATTCCCTTATTAGAATGGATTGAGCCGTATTCCTGTTCCTAATGGAGAAAAGGGATTCACTTTCGCCCACATCAAAGCATCATTCAGCGAAATTGCCGATTTTCCATCTTCAAGAAAAAATACTGGGCCCTGCATAACAAAAGAAGGAAAAAGATGAGAAACCATTTATAAAACACTGAGAAAATAAGCAGTTTAGTAAAAGGAAATGCAGAATTTTCCTTAATTTGAAAAAGACAGAAACAGTGCTTTATACAGCAGATATACAAGTGTTATAGCTCACTTCATCAGATCAGACTAAGGCTTTCAGCCTCAATCCACAAACCAAATACACTAGAGTAATACAAGGGTTCAATTCACAAACCACTTACAACGCTGGAGTAAATGTTTGTGAATTTTGGCCTTTGTGTTTAATTTGTAGTGCTGGAACAGGTAAATAAATTATCCTAAAATTACATATAGCCAAACTTCACAGGTCTTAAGGTTTTAAACTAGATACATTGTATAAGGTTAATAATTCAGTCATATTCTAAATTACTCAATAATCAGTGCCTCCTGTCCTACAGTAAAACGGATCACAAGGACCACACGATCTTTCCTTCAAAATGTTGTTTTTCTGGAAACAAGCAGAGATTGTCAAGAAACGGATGATCTTGTGGCTCAGAGTTACAACAGGGAACAATGAGATGCGGGTTCTAATCTTAGTTTGCCTCATGTCTTCTCTGTAGCCTTGTGCAAGACGCTTAAATTACTCTGTACCCATTTTCCCATCTCCATTGTTGAGTTAAAAACGCTTTCCTTTATCAACAGAGATGCTGTCAGGCTTAGTTCATTAGCACATGGAAGATACTGTGAAAGTACAAAGTATTGTTCCTTCTTCCCTGCAGAAGTGGAAAGTCTTGAGGTAGCCTTTTCTATTGATTTCCTTCGGAGGAGAAACTGGAATCTTACCATTTATGGAAATCCATTTGTGTACAGACTTAGACTGAAAAGTAGATGGGAAGCAGCCAACAGCATTCTCAGTGATTCCCCAAGCAGATACCACTATAGCCCTCCATATCCAGCAGTAGAGAGTCCCCACCCCCCCGCAATAGTCTACAGCTATTCAGCAAGTCTGTTTGTTGCTCTCTGCCAAGCCCCAAAACTCCCTTTGCTGATTCAAGCACTGCCTTCCTCTTGCCTCTTCTCCTCTATTGTCTCTTCTCAACTTATCAAAGTTGTCTCTTCCCACATCCTTAACAAAGGGCTGAATGGGGCTATATGCAGACTAAAAACTCCCAGGGTGTTACCCTTTCAAGGTGTGGTAGGTATACACAAGCTTGCCATTTCAAGGATGTAACAGTATTCTGTCTATTCATGGAAGTTCAAAATGCTAATTTGCCAATGCCGGTGTTTTACTAAATGTTTTTAAGGACCTAAATCAGAAAATAATTTAAGTATGCTTAGGTGCTTCTCTGTGCACAGATGCTCAAAAAGTTGCAGGAAGAGATACCATTAAAAACTAATTGACAATACTAATACTAATATGTATCTATGAAAGAGGACCTGCATATCTTCAGCACACTAATTTGTCGAATTTGTGGCAGGGTGTTTTCACTAGAGAGCAATGCAACTTGCTCCCACAACTGTTGAGTTTGAGCCCAAGTACTGCAACATTCTGACAACAATGGTATAAAACTTGACTTTCAAAAAAAATCAACCAATCTCGTAATAGCTTTACTGCTTTGGGGGCTTGCAACCCTCTTCTCTCTGCCACTCTTTAAGTAAGTGGTTACAAAGTATGGGATAATTTAGTGCATTGGAAGTGTCCCAAGCTATAATCCCAATTTTGCCAAAGTCTTACTATGTGGTTTCTAGCAAAAACATTTCTCAGTTCTTTTATTGCCCCATTACTAAAAATGGTGATAACGAACAATAGATACAAAAGAAGGAGTGTTAACGTGATGGTAGCCTGCTTTGGCCCACCGAGGCCCGGTTTAGCCTACAAGTCACTGGCATATTTGTTTGTGTGCTGCCAGAGGTTTGCCCAGGATTTTTCCCAGGCGTGTCAGCAGCAATCCTGGAGATCTCCGGGGTCACAGCCCAGGCTACTGTCCGCCCGATTGGGCCACAGCAGACTAACATTTGTTATGGCCTGCTGTGACCTGGTCCAGATCTGCCATGGCCGGCTACCAAACATGGCAGGGGGTGGGGTGCTGGGTGCAGCGTTTGAGGGTGGGGCCGGCCGAATGTTCATGCAGCTCCAGGTCCTCCCCAGTGGCCGGCATGTTTGTTGGCCGGTCGGGACAGCGTTGGCAGTGGGTTCCTAACCCAGGTTGGGTTGCGATGGCAGTATTCTGCTGTCACTTTTATTAACACTTATAGAGAGGGTGCAAGTAGGAGCAGGTGTTAGGATAAAACATTTGCCATTGTTATGTTAAAAAAAACCATCAGTGGCCTAAAAAAATTATGATTTATTTAAGAATAATTTTTAAATGATTATTTGTGTATGTTGGCGTTGCTGTTCTACACACAGCAATCGCATTTCTAAATTTTCTGTGCAATTATGAGGGTCAGGAAGTTTTTTTTTAAAAATGAAAACCGACTCATGATTTTCAACTGGTTATTGCAATTTTAGACTAAGAAATTCTTCAAATTTCAAGGTTCACTAAAACAGATTTTGTAATCCTGATTAATTAACATTTCCTAAATACTTAATCGCAAACTTCTTTTTCTCATGAAATTTTCATTTATATACAGTATGCTGTCAATAGTGTGTTCTTCCTTCAAGTTGAAATTAAGTACTCAGAGATAAATACTTGGCACTCCTCCTCCTTTCACCTAGATAGTCCAAGTTTCAGCTACTTTCTGTTTTTTTTAAATTTATTTATTTGAATTTATATGCCACCCTTCCCAGAGGCTCAAACTATGTATGCTTAAAAGTTATATTATTTACAGTGGTTATTATTTATATAAAGTTATCCAGAGAGAATAAGTAGGATCCATAAAGGAGTACCTGTATCCTTAATCCTGTCAAGCATGAAATGTGAACATCCGAGTAGCTAGGAAGATTAGATCCAGTGACATAATCTGGCCCAATCAATCCTTTAAGAGGCTCTTCTTTTATTCGTGATACTAATGTGGCATAAACCATTCTCTGTGATTCAGATGGAGGGGTGTATGGTAATTCATCAGTAGATCTGCAAGAACAAGACACGTCATTTGTCTGTTGTAAAACTCCAGACTCGCAAAAGCTAACTGAGGATTATTTCAAAATAAAAATCCTAAATCTGACATTTTCATATAAATCCTGATACATTTACATTCAACCAAGAAAAATCCACAGAATAAAAAAATAGTTTAGCAACAATAAGCAAGTTAAAATTCCTAACACACTGTTATCATGTTTGTACATGTGACAACTACTTGCTGTTGAGTGACTGAGCGCAGGCTCTCCAAGCATCTAGTTCCTCAGAGAGCTCTTCAATTTTCAGAGGCACAGACACCTCCCGTCGTTTTAAAAGCTGACTGAAAAAGAATGAAATGTTAATACAATTTCTGAAAGCCAAATTCCTTGCTACAGGAACAGTTCAAATTAACTTCCCAAGGGGAAAAGAAGTTTACGAGCAGTAATTAGCTAGGTTAATAGCTTAACTATCTACAGCAGTCTAATTTGAAATTAACCATAACATAGGGGTGTACACCAGGGGCCCTTTTGGGTTTTGTTATTAATTTTTTTTCATTTTTCTAGTTTTTGTTATTGAGAAATTTTGTTTTTGTAATAAAATTTCATTTTCATTTTCCATGGGTTTCCATGGGAAATATATTTTGGGCTGTAAAATCTTCATTCTTCATCCAATTTACATAATATTTGGACAGGTTGTACCCCTCACCAAAGGGATTATCCCTGTCATGTTTCATAAAGATTGGATAAAGGGTCCTGATTTTATAAGCGATTTAATCATTCCTTGGTTTTCACACTTTTCCAGCTGTAACATCTTTGTTTTCCATCCAATTTGGATGCAATTTAGACAGGTGGTTCCCGTCACCAAAGGGATCATCCCTACCAAATCCAAAAAGATTGGATAAGGGGTTCCAATTCTATAAGCAATGGGAGTTTTGTGATTTTAATAGAAGCTGCAAATTTCCTTAAATCAATTGCAGGTGTTGCCTCTGTTTAAATTATAAAGGCTTTTTTTAGATGCAGAGATCTGCTTTTTGGAGCATTTCTGCTTGGCAGCTGCGGGGGACTGGATGAGGGCGAGCCGTCTGAGGCTGAATCCCGACAAGACAGAGGTGATGTTGGTGGCTCCCGTCATTGGTGGGGGTCTACCCCCTTTGGCCACTCAGGTTCGTAGTCTGGGGGTGCTCCTTGACCCGCAGCTCTGCCTGGATTGTCAG
This sequence comes from Sphenodon punctatus, assembly GCA_003113815.1. NCBI lineage: Eukaryota > Metazoa > Chordata > Lepidosauria > Sphenodontia > Sphenodontidae > Sphenodon > Sphenodon punctatus. The sequence continues at coordinate 764,224 of QEPC01015544.1, forward strand.
GTGGAGGCTGTGGGGAGGGGAGCATTTCGCCAATTCCATCTGGTGTGACGGCTGCAGCCGTATGTCTCAGACTCTCATCTGGCCACCATCATCCATGCCCTCATTACCTTTCGACTGGACTACTGTAACTCACTCTACATGGGGCTACCCCTGAGGACGGTCTGGAGGCTGCAGCTGGCGCAGAATGCGGCGACCCATCTTCTAACGGATACGGGCCGCCGCGAGCGCATTACACCTGTGCGCCGTACTCTGCACTGGCTGCCTATTGTATTCTGGGCCCAATTCAAGGTGTTGGTGATGACCTATAAAGCCCTAAATGGCTTGGGTCCTGCTTATCTGCGAGACCACCTCAGATCCCAGGACATTTTGCGGCCCTTGCGGTTAACTGGGGGCGCCCGACTCGAAGTCCCCTGGGTATTCCGGGTGGCGACAGCAGAGAGGGCGTTCTTGGTGGCCGCGCCTCGGCTGCGGAACTCTCTCCTGATGGAGGCCCGTCTGTCTCCAGACCTCCCCTCTTTCCGAAGTTATTGTAAGACCTGGTTGTTCCGCCAGGCCTTCGGGGGGGGGGATTGGGGGGAGGGGGGGTTTCTGCCTTGTAGCCTTCTGTTTTGGGGTATTTTAATATTTAAAATGTTTGTAGTATTTTAAAAGGATTTATATTTTTTGACTATTTGTGTTGTTTGCCGCCCCGAGCTGCCGGGATATAAATGCCTGTAATAAATAAATTTGTAGAGAGAGTGAAGAAGACAGGAGGAGGTGGGCAGAGAAGGCGAAAGTGCTAGAGGCACTGGCATAGGTTTCAGTCAGCGGCACCCTAAAGTCTGTGGGGGTACACATGCAGGAGAATAGGTGAAGAGTTCTGCTTTTATCAGCACATGCAGTGAGACTAAAGACTGCAGCACACACAGTTACACACAAAGAGCACTGAGCCAGCCTACAAATCACACAAGATCTAGCCATGGTAGGGGCTGTGCAGCAAATTGGACAGAAAACAAAGAAGTTACAGCCGGATACGTATGTCCCAAAATGTTAATTTTTTTAAATTCTGAAATCTTCATTTGTATTCTGAAATTTTTTTCTTTTTTTTTTCATTTTTGTTTTTCTGGTATTAAGAATGAAATATTAAATTTCATTAATACCAGAAAAACAAAATGCACACCCCTACCATAAAAACATTTGGTTTTATGTGCAGGGCCAGACCCAGGGGCAGGCAACATAGGCACCTGCCTGGGGCGGCAGATTTGTGGGGTTTGGGTCTTCTGTTCTCAGCTCATGTCCACACGGTCACAGTACCCCTTTCCCCAACCGCCACAACCGCACTGCTTGACCCATGCTGCCTACAGCCTGAATCCTCATTCAGCCTCAGAGGCCCCCACAAATGTGCTCTGTGGTGGTGCCGAGTGCGAGACTCTGCTCTGTGCTGGGTACCACCATTGTCTCCTTCCCTGCCTCAGACAGCAGCCCGCCCGTACACCAGAGCTCCAGGCGGTAGCTGCCTGAGTTGCCATGCGGCACTAAAATCATAAGTCTGGCCCTGTTTATGTGCACTAATGTTCACTTCTGGGAATAGTTTATTTCTTAGAATCATAAAATTGTAGTGATGAAAGGGGCCTCAAAAAACTTCTAGTTCAAACCCCCTGCTGAAGAACAGAATATCGTCTGCTTTCAGCATTGTTCAGCCAAGTTTTAAAGATATCCTAGGAGGGAGATTCCAGAGTCTTCTTGGGTAACGTAGACCGTTTTTACACAGACGGCACCTACCCATGCACACCCATTGGATGGGTGGGGGAGAGTCCATGTAAACGTCCACAAGTGGGTGGGCGCGCACTTCCGACCCACCCACCCACCCCCACGAAGCGGACAGGAAGGAGCCAACATGCTCCGTGGGTGGAGATGGGTGGAGGTGGGTGGAGACGGGTGTTCAGTCCATGTAAACGACAAACCAAAAACACCCACAGTAAGGGTCCGCCAAAACCACAGAGACACAGCTAGAGGCACCCCACAGGAGCCCACAAGCAGANCAGGAGGAAGCCGGAAAGCCCCGTGGGTGAAGATGGGTGTCCAACACCCAAATGTCCATGTAAACGACAAACCAAAAACACCCACAGTAAGGGTCCGCCAAAACCACAGAGACACAGCTAGAGGCACCCCACAGGAGCCCACAAGCAGACACATCCACCGGGAGAGATGCCCCACCCCCAGATGGGAACTCTTAAAGGAGAAACGGAACAGGATACGAGTGCACTGGCTCCCAAAACGTCAGGCAGAAAAGCAACAGACAAAACCAAGGGAACCAGTGCCGCAACATGCGTGGGACAGGGCAGGGTAAGCAGAGGGACCCCAGGCACCCAGGGGAGGGGGGAGGAGGAGAAAGGAAAGCAACTGACCCTTCACCCCCTCCCCACATAAGGCAGAGGGTGCAACGCAGCTCCGACTCCACCCGCAGCCCCAACCCAAGCTGCTACTACGTGGCCCTGGGGAGGAGAGCACCTCCAAGATCAGGTAGGTGAGAGGGGAACCCAACCAGACAGGGGAGGGTAGCCACAAGGGCTGTGGAAACGATGGGGAAAACCCGTTCACACAGCTGACAGTACCCCTGATCCCCACAGGACAGGACAGGAGCAAAGCACAATGGGGAGACAGCTGAGGAGGGTCTCCATGACAGTCAGGTAAGGCAGGGGGAACACCTAGGGTTGAAGGGGGTGGGCCAGCTAACACCCCAAGAGCGCCACTGGGGAGCAGCGACAACCTTTCACCCAAATGCATTCCCCCCCCCGGGAGACCTCATGCTCCACCGTCACAATAGCCACCGAGCGGCCCCCACGCCGCACAGCTGGTGAGCCCCCCACACGCAGAGCCCTAAAAGGGGAGCCCTGGTCCAGCACTGAGACCAGGGCATGCATTCATTCATCTGTGGGGGTCCGAAAATATCTAGCATGACCTGGTGCGAAACTATAAGACCAAACGGGTCTACGAAAGCATCGCCCAGGAGATGCAGCAGTTGGGGTACAACAGGGATGTAATCCAGTGTATGCAGCTGGCAAAGGATCTGAGGTCCGGATATAAACTTATCAAGGACAACAATCTCAGATCCGGCCGTGCAATGTGCACACAGGAGTACCAGGAGGAGCTGGATCGGTTCCTCTGCATGGACGGGGACATTGTGGCCTCCCTTATCCAAAGCACCACCTTCACCAGGGGTAGAGAAAGGGCAAAGACAACACACACACCCCTACCTGATCCCATGGCACAGGGGCAGCCCTCAGCCCCTGGCGTGGCCAGCAAGGATGCAGGAGGCAACAACCCCTCCCAGAGGTGGGGTGTGGCCCGCAAGGATGTGGGAGGCAACAACCCTGTCACAGAGATTGGGGAAGCATCCCTGGAGGCAGAGAGTGGCAACAGCACCCTCCGCTTGCGCCCCCGGAACCCACATGGGCAGACCCCACAGAGACGGGGTGCTCGCAGAGAGGTCGAACTCCAGGGATGCCCCCCAGGAGCTAGAGGGATACGATCCAGGTACGAGGGTGACTGAGGGGATGGGGGTGGGGGGTGGGTCGCGGCCCATGGCAGCCAGGGCCCCAACAGGGAGGAATAGGTGAACTGACCAACTGTTGCTCCATCAAACAGCCCAAGGGGACATAGAGGTGCAGGAGGAGGAGGCCGTGGCCCTGAAGGAGGAAGAGGAAGAGCCAGAGGCCATCCCACGGCCCTGTGACCGGGATACCGATGGTAGGTGGAAACCGACGTGACAAAGATGGTGGGTGGTGCCTGGGTCACACTGAGGGGACGGGGTACAGCCGCGTCCCCCGGGCCCGTAACAGACAAAGACACGCATGGGACAGCCGATGGGCCAGGAAGGGAGTCCATGCACACAGGCACGGGCCAGGAATGGCCACGGGGGAAGGCATGGGTAGCTCTGCTAATCTATACAATTCCTCCCATACACAGGTGAGTCTTTGGCTCCTGCTCGGGTTGCAGTAGCCAGCAGTGCAGAGCGGAATCAGGAGATGCGGGCTCGAAACCGGTGGAGGAGGGAGAACCTAGGGAGGAAGGTGCTGGCGGAAACCAGAAGGTTGGCAGAAGCCCAGCTCGCAGAACAAGCGAGAACCAGGGAGGTACTGCAGCAGGAGGAGGAAAGGGACCAGGCAATAATAACCGCCATCCTTGCCCGGTCCTGCACCAAGTACCTGTGGGACAGGCGGCAGGCTGCTGACCTCCTATGTGAGCAGCGCCTGGAAAGGTGGAAGAGGGCCCGTGTCACGCTGGAACAAACTGCCGAAAGCCACACTGGAGGCCCTGAGGTGGCAACCTCAGCATGATGCAGGCCCCCAAGCCGCGGTAGGTGGGCCGGCAGTCCCGGAACATCAGGTCTAACAGGTGCAGGTGCCCCCTCCCCAGGTCTTCTGCCAACCCTGGTTTCCCCAGCAGGTGCCCTACCCTGGCCTAGCCCACGGGGGCGCCCTCCTCCCCATGGGCCCCATACAACATCAAGGTCCCCCCCAGATGGGTCCCGCCCCTCTTGGTTCCCCTCGAGTGGACTGAAACACACCACCTGGGCCACGATCACGCTGACAACAGCCCTGCACCCCTAGCAACCCCACCGCCAGGGCCGGCCGCCCCACAGGAGCAGGTAAGGGAGGGTCAGCAAGGGTGCACAGCATGTTGCGAGGGACAAGCGTTATCCATGCGATGGGCCACCAGTGAGTGCACACGAGTACGGGTGGACAGCTAATCATGCTGCTACAGAACCCTCTCACAGATTGGAGATGCTCCACTGTCTGTGGAGCAGCCGGTGGAGGCTGAAGACCCAGGGCCCACCAGCCAGCGCTGCGGCGGGCCGCGGAGAGCTGAACCCCGGTGGTGCAGCAAAACAAAGATGTGGGGAGACCCCACAAACACTAAACCCCAACCCCTGTAAATATCCCCCAATAAAAGGTTTTGAGCACAACATACCATGCAAGCGATATGTCATTACAGGGAGGGTAGCTGCGGGGGAGGGGGGCGGGGGAGAGATATACACATGTTGTGGGGTCGGCTCACCGTGGTGCTGCACCCAAACGTTGCATGCCTTCCAAAAATCTGCAAAGTTACAAAAGGAACCCCTGTGGCACCGCCCTGTAGGATCTGCAATGGTTCCAGAGGCCATGGCAGTGGGTACAGTGTGAGCTACTCACCATGCCATGGACAGTGACCACACTGTGTGACAAGCGGTAGAGAGCGAGGAGGGAGATGTTGGTAGCAAGGGTGATACAATAGATTTATTGTGCACTGCACAAACAAACAACTGTATAGCGGAGGGGGGCGGGGTTCCCATAACCTAGGGTTGGTATGCTGCCTGCATGACAGCAATGTGCCTGGTAAGGGCCTGTCTGTTCTCCGATATCCTCTGGAAGCCCCCCCCCATGCTGGTACAAGGGCACAGGATTGTCTCTGTGTGCAGGAGGTGGGTTGTCCAAGGCTGCCCCATCAGTCTCACATATATTGTGCAGTACACAGGCTGCAAGTACAAGAATGGGGGTGTGCTGCAAGCCAAACTGACTCCTGTCGAGCAGGAGGCACCACCTCATCTTGAGCTGGCTGAAGGTCCGCTTCAGAACACCCCTCGTGGATGCCAGGTGCTTGTTGAAGAGCACCTGTTGGGGGGTGCAGGGAACAGGAAAGGACTGCATGAGCCATGGGGTTAGTGGGTATGCGGAGTCGTCGATAGTGACGGGCCATGGAAACACTCTCTACGATCCGGAACATGTTGGGTGCGATCTCCACATCGAACATCCTCACAAAGAAGGGGGATGAGCGCAGGATCTGGGCATTGTGGCTCCTTCATGAGAGGCCCGTGTAAACATCAATGAACCGGCATCTGTGGTCCATGATAGCCTGGAGGTTCACACAGAATGCCTGCTTCCAATTCAGATAGTCGGTCTTGGCATTAGGGGGCCGGAATATGGGGATATACGTACTGTCGATTGCCCCTATGCAGTGGGGGAAGCCCATAGCCTCAAACCCCCTGATTGCTACATCCGGGTCCCGTAGCTGTATAACCCGCTCCATGAGGAGTTCCACTATTAGGTCACATACATCGTGGATGTCACTGCGAAGGGGTCAGTTTAAGGGGGGAAGGGAAGGAAAGAGCACCCACGTGTCGTTCACCCAACTAAGCCACTCCCCTGCTCTTGCTCTGTCTGAGGCTGTGGAGGAAACAATGCCCATCAGGATAGTAGTTTGGCCCAATGACCTGAACCAGGTCAGGCTTCTATCATCATTGGGCACAGAGCATATAATGGAGAGCGGGGCCTGCTGCCTTCCACACGCTCGAGGGCTACTTGCACGCAGGGAAGAGGAACAGAAACACAGGTGTCACCAGTGAGGAATCACAGGGCAGGGGACCAGGGTCGTGTGTCGGGGCGGGGTTCCTTGCTCACAGGGAGGTGAAGAGAGGGCCCAAAGTGAGGGGGTAGGTTGTCTTACAGTACGATCACCCACGGCACTCACTCTCTAAAACACACACGGGGAAGGAGATCACAGGACACAGTCACCCAAGCACTACCAGGTAGTCCACATACTCAGCGCGCATACACAATCACGAAAGGGTTCACTTAGCTTGCTCACGGCCGGCTTCTCCACTCCAATTACCAGCACTGTGTGCCTCACAGTGCTGGTCCTTTATGCATCTGACTGCCCCCCCCCCCCAAACGTACTTGCAGCCGTGCGGAGCATCGCAGCATTGCAGGCGGCGTTCCCTGACCTGCTGGGTCAGCTGACTACGACTGTGTGCTGTCAGTGTGGCTGCAGGTTGCCTTGGTGACCCGCTGGGTCGGGAGTCCCTCCGGCACCACCGCCTCAGTCCCCGCAAGGGGGGCAGCCTTCCACAGGGGGGAAGCCTCCTGGTGCGGCCCGCGGCCCCCCTCCCCCGTGGGGAAGCCCGGTGGCGCAGGCTGACAGTGGAGCGTTCTTAACTGTCGTCGCGGTCCCCACACCGAACTGCTCGCCCACACTCCTGCAGGAACCAGGTGTGGCTAGCTGCCACACTGCCATCACCACCCGCATCCCTAGAGGCAGTGGGAAGTGCATGTTGGTCCTGTTGTGTCAAAAGTGGGGGCCTATTATCTCACATAGGCGGGTCAGCAGGAAGCGGTTCATCCTGAAGTGATCAGTCCACTCGTCGTCCGTCCAGGTCGTCAGCATATTCTCCCACCAATCATTGGTCGTCAATCGTTTCCAGCTAATCCAGCGTGTCAGCAGGATCACACGGCGGCTGTAGAGGTTGACAGGCTGCCTGGCAAGGACGAGACTGACGTGCTGAGCTGCTGTTGCTCTCACCACCAATTTTGGCCTGACCTGCACCCTGTGCACCCAGCGCAAGCTCGTCACACATCTCAGGTTTGCTAACCTCTTGCGCCGAAAACTTGTGAACCATGGGGTAAATGGGTGGAGGAGGTCGGCCATTTGCTCAAAAACCTGGTTGAGGACCCAGATGATAGTGACGAGAACCTGCAGTAGGGCTGCGCATCCACTCGGGATGTCAGCCTCCGGCATAGCGATCCCATCACAGTGTTGGATCACCGTGCACCACTCAACCCAAGTGCCCCTGGCCAGGTCCTCAATCCAGCAATGCACCCTGCGCACCGATACCCTGTCCCCACTGGTCACCCTGTGCAGCACCGGCACTAACACACCGCTCCACCACCACCAACTCCTGATATCCCACGCACGCAGCTACACATTCACACACGCCCCTACAGTCACACACCTTCAAGCTCACCTCACACACCCTCCCTCTGCTCATGCTCACTCGCGCTCTCTCACAGTCCGCACTCCACTCTGCTCCACCTCCAACTCCACTCCTAACCACCCTCTCACACAACACCACGCCGCTGTAGCCGCCTGGTCATACGCTGTGCGTATGTGTTTGGTTGCGTGGCTGGGTGCCACCTGGTCTGGGTATCCCTGATCAGTTGCATGTGCTTGGGGCCACACCGGCCCATCACTCTGGTTCCGCTACCTTTGTTGGTGGTTGTTGTGTACCATTGGTACGGCCCCTTGAGCGCTGCCAGAACGGGACCCTGGGGGCCTCTTGCCCACCACCACTGAGGGGTGTATGTGTGCAGGGCCCCACTGCCCCCCCTAACTCTGTATATGTAGTGGACTGGTGGGCCTCTGGCCAGCTGTGTCCCATGCTGACAGGGTGGTGCTACCACGGCATCTCTGTACACAGCCCCCAGCCCATGTCTCACCTCCCTGTCTCCAATCGGGCTGGAATGTGTCCGCCCTGTGTGTGGGGTGCATTTTCCCAGGGCCGAGGAGCCAGACCGTTATCAGTTCAGCAAGGCCACGCTGCGGTTAGCTGTCTGCCTCGCTTCCATCCAGGCGCATTCCATTCCGTGCACTGTCTACATCGGTTGCTCCTGATCACCCTGCTTTTCAGCGGACCATGTCGGGCCCTGTAACTGACCATGTAGCTGCTGGCTGGGGAAGAGTGGCCGGTATGTGCCACAATGCTCCTGGGAACCCTCTGGCAAAGCAGTGATGTACAGATGTTGGTGAGTGACCCCCTTTCCGTTGGTGATGGCTTCAACCTCCTGTAGTGTTACATGTGGCTGTTAGGCCACCCCTTTGGCGGAGCAGAATGCCAGCTGCGTGCACGGGAACTCTGATTCACGCCTCTCCACCAACAGCATCCTGCATACTCGAATGCCATAGTAGTGCCCTTGGAAGCAAGGGAGATCGCAGCTGCTCACCAGGTGGCAAGTAATTGCGATTTCAGTTTGGCCCCTTAGGCTGGTGGTTCCTATGTCGCGACCAGCTACGCCGGTGTCCTCCTGCGTGTCCGTGGATTCGAGCTCGCGCACTCAGATTGCCCCACCTGCCTTGGTGAACTTGGCCTGCTTCCTCCCATTGTGGGAGGCCCACTCCGTACCGGGACACCCACCCCACCGGAGATGTCTGCCCTGAGACCTGTGCTGAGCCGAGCCGATGTCAGAGCTGCTGCAGTGACAGGTCATCCCCTCCTGCCCCGCTTCCTACTGGACATCCATGTGCATGCGTGTGTGCGACTACCATAGGGGCCTCTTCACCTGGGAGGGCCTCATTAATGGGCCTTTGTTCCCGGAGAAGCCTGAAGGCTCCCCCTGACACCTCATTACCCGCTTGTGATGGACAGGAGCTTACGTATGCCCATGTCCTTGTCCACATCTTGCTGATGCTTTTCTCCTTTTGCCCTATATTCACATCCACATGCCTGCCGTGGGACATTTGGTCTCAACGGGCTGTCTGGGCCCCCTGTATGATGTGTTATTATTATTTTATTATTAACAAACATTTATATAGCGCCAGCAGTGTACCTGGCACTTTACAAAGTAATAAAATAGACACGGTCCCTGCCCCTAGGGCTTACAATCTGAGAGACAGGAGCTGGGGGAGAGACTTAGGAAGGGGCTCTATCCCCTCTCACTCCTGCTTGATTGCCCTACCAGCCTGGCTGTCAGAACTTCTATGAATGCACACGTGCGGTATGGTTCCCCTGCCTGTGCTACAACAGACCTAGGAGGTTTGCAATAAAAGTATGGCTGTGGCGGCTCTGTGTGCTGTCACTTCTTTCACCTGTGTGTGGGCGATGGGTGTTCAGCCATGTGGTGGAGGGGACCTCTAAATGGTGTGGAGCCGGCCCATCAGTGAGCACTGGACTCTTGGATGGATCTGTGAGTTAGGAGGGGGGCATTACCTGTATGTACAGCATGGTTGTGTAGGGGTGGGGGGTGCTCCCACTGTGACCCTCCTGTCATATAAGGGTGTGTGTGCTCAAGGTGTTCCTTCACCCCACTGTGTGTGTTCAGTTGCCTCAGGGGATAGCAGTTCATTCCCACCGTTCTGGTGGCCTTGCGAGGGCATCCTGTGCCATCGTGCAGGGCTCTGGCAGCTTCCTGGGAGCTGCCCCCTTGTTTCCCAGCTACCTGTACTACCTCCCGAGCCCTCACCCCCCCCCCTTTGGACGGGTGTGCGTGCTGCCCGGGGCTTTGCCACTGTGTCGTCCAACGTGCAGCTCGTGCTTCCTATTGGTTCATCTACTATGCTGTTCCACCCCCTGGGGTGCATTGCCATGGGCTCCCCATTTTGTTTATCCATTGCATACCCCAGCGAGCATGGATGGGCAACATGTAGGTGGTTCTCCAGACAGTAGGTTCAGGTGGCTCGTGGGCCACTTCCCACCTGCACAGCCACCCCTGCTGGAGCGCCCCATGGGGCCTTGCCTGGGTGGCCCAGGGGGTGAGGTCTGGTGTGCCTTACCTGTGTTGTGGGTGCCCCCTCCTCTCTCCCCCCCCCCTTGGTTGCTGGCTCCCCATTTGTATCTCTCGCTTCCTCCTTCCTTCTAGCCTCGGTATATAGTCTTCCTGACTATCCTGCGCCTTGGGCAGATGGCAGGACAGCGCCAGAGGGCGGTATCGGAGCTCCGGGCAGGGGCCTGGGTGTACGAGGCAATCCGTGAGTTGCCCCGTTTATGGTAGCCCCACCTCCTTCCTTTGGTGTGGGACTCTGTGGTTGCGGAGGCCTATGGTCCACTGTAGTGGTGACATCCCTCTCCCTCTCTCCAGTAGTGCAGTCATTGATCAACAAGCGGACTGGGGAGCAGGAGGAGGTGGTTCAACTTCTGCTCCGTTTGCTGCAGTGGGTGCACCAACTAGACCGCGAGCAGGCGGCTCGCTGGTGCAGGGTCGCCAGCCCTACTGAGGCTGCAGCTCCTGGCCGCCGTACCTGTCAGTTGGAGCTCCCAGCGACTGTTGTGCTTTAGGTTTTGGAAATAACAGTTGTTTTGTTTTCCCTTATGTTTGTGTCCTCCTCCCCTGTGGTGTGTCACTCTGTCTGTGCCCTGTTGGGTTTCCCTGGTGTGGTTGCCTGTCTGAGGTTGGTGCTGTTGCCAGGTTGCGTGGGTCTGTCCCTGAGCACTGTATCCCCAATGGTCTGGTGCCCTGTTTCCCTGTATCTTTTGTTGTGATCCCTATCTTGTGTGGTTGTAGTCACAGATTCCCTCCCCTGCCCCATTCATTGCACCCACCCTTCCCTTGTGTCCCTTGGGCCATGGGGGGGATGGTTGCCCGTCCTCCAGGGTCATTGTGTGGCTGGTAACGTCCCCCCCCCTTCCTTGTAGTGTTGTTGGTCTCCCCCTGTGCTGCCTGCACCCCTGGCTGGTGCTTCGTTACCAGATGGTGGTTTGCAGCTGCTTCCCTTGTGTTTGGGGCTGCCTCTCTGCTCTCGGTTCCTGTGCGCTCCATGGCCTTTGCTGCCTTGGCTGGACTCCCCATCTCTATTGTTCCTGGCGCAGTGTTCAGTTGCCCAGGGTTTCCTATGTGCGGTTGTATGTTGGGGGTCTTTGTGGGTCTGTTGGAATGGGCCCCCATCCATTTCTGGTCTTGCCTGTTCATGTCAGTGATAATGCTTGTTCCCTGGTCCCCTCCCTCCAGCTGCGGTCTCCCCCTGCTCCCTTTCCATCCTGTGTTTCCCAGTGTTCCATTGTGCACAGTGGGGGCTCCTTTCCCCTGGGCCCGTTGTGCCTGGCTGTCTGGTCTGTGTCATTCCAACTCCCTCCTCCCCCCCGCCCTCCCGGGGTCTGGCAGTTTGGGGACGGTGCCTGGTGCCACGGCTTCGTTTGCCCTTCCTTGGCCATGTTGTCATGTCACTGTGCTGGGAATGTTTTCCCTTCCATTCGGTGTCTTGGCGGTCTGTGTAAATGTCTTTGGTGTTTCCTCGGTGTTTCCCGGGGTGGGTGTTTGGCCAATGGGTGTGTACCAGCCCCTCCCCTTCTGTCCCACAACCCCCTGCGGTGGTGTCCGTGTGCATGTCTCCCTGCTTGACGCTGGTGGGTGTGCTCCCCCACCCATGTCCACTCATCGGCGCCGCAGCAGCATCTGTGTAAAAAAGGCCTTAGTCCATTGCCCAACAGTTTGTACAATTAGGAATGTTTCCCCCTAACATCTAACTGAAATTTACGCCCATTCCTTCCTGTTCTGCCCTCTGTGACAGCGGAACACAAATGTTCACCATCTTTTTGTGGTAGCCTTTTAGAGTGTTGGAAACAGCTATCATGTCTCCCCTTGGGTCTTCTTTTCTCTGGGCTAAACACTCCTAATTCTCACAGCTGCTCCCCTCCTATGGCTTGTCTTACTGCCCCTCTATCAACACCATTGCTCTCCTCTGAATCTTCCCCAGTTTGTCAACAATCCTCTTGAAGTATGGTGTCCCAAACTGAACCCAGTATTCCAGGTGATATTTCACCTGTGTCGAGTAAAGTTATAAAATAAATTTCCTTGATTTCAGTGAATATTGTTGCATTAGTGGTCAGTGTTTTGAACTGATAAATAAACTTTTTAAAGTTAAAGATGTTGGAGAGCACTAAGTGGATTAGTAAAACATACATTTTAGCACAACGTTGGGTCTAGTTCTCCTGATGTACTTGGTTTCTGTAAATCCCTGCAAGCTTAAATCCCACAGGCTGAACCACAAAAGCTTATTTTTACTAACCTATTGCTTTCCTTGCATAATTGTTTGTCTCAAAACAACATGTTTTTGACCATGAAAAGTGGGAAACTCAAAATACTTCTTTAAAAAAAGTAAATGAGTGGCTCTTTCCATGAAAATGCATTTCATAAACCCTAATGCTCCAATTCTGCACTGGTAACCGTGCTCAGCCTGTGCCCATGATCAGTCCCATGAAATCAAGGGTGCAGTTTCACTGCGGCATTGGGAACGGAGTTGTGAAAGCTTTTTGGAAACGAGCGTTCTTACTATGTTCAGCACCTATCGTTATCCTAATGAAGGATTTACTACTGTATTGCTTATGAATATTAAATAATTAGTATTACCTTGTGTACTCATAAAGTGCAGGGACAATGCTAGTGTACTGTCTTCTAATAGCCAGTAAAGCACCAGTGTAGCCACACAATATCAGCAGCTCATTTCGCAGCCTGAAAATAGAGTATTTGTCAAAAGCAAAAGGTTTTTAATTATTTAAACAAGGATCACTATTCTACTGTACAATTTTGTAAAAACTATACAAGTTGCATGGCTGATGACTATGGTGGGGACCCCAATCCTTTTTGAGAGAAGTCTTGGGGAATTACAGAGTTTGGGGTTCTGGCCTCCACCTCCTCTACAGCCAGCCCAGTCCTCCAGCAAAGGGCTTCTCCGATTAACAGTGACCCTCCTTGGTGCAAACAAATAGAAAGATGTCACCGGGGTTCTGTGTGAGTTCCAGTCCCTTTTGGCTCTCTGCTGGATCTCTTCTGCTGCTCGTTTCCCAGATGCTTTGGTCTCAGCTGCTCTGCAGCAAACCCCGCTTTGGCTGCCCAGGCAGCCTTTTCCCCCCCGTAGGCTCCTGCTTTAAGCCCCTCAGAGGCTCAACTCTCCTTTGGCTCTAGCCTTCCTCTGTGCTTCCACTCTCCTTCTGCTGCCCCAGAACTCACTCAGCCTCCTTGCTTTATATCTCAGGTGACTCCAGCCCTGTCTCCTGTCACTGAAACCATGGGAAAAATTGCCTAATCATGTAAAAAAACTCTGTGCACATGAACAGGACTTCATGTAATCCCTCTGCTGTGATTTCAGTTTGCGGCAGTTTTCCACCCTCCTGTCTCTTGTGCAAGTGGTCTCTGTCTCACTCTCTTGACTGCTCCTGCTGGAGGAGGCAAAATGGACACACAAAAGCCTAGCCTCACCAACCTCAATGATACACATATTGAACAAGGGCACTAACGAAGTGGAAGCCTGCAGTATTCCATAACATGGAGTATGTGAAATTGGACAACTGCCAGTACAACACTTCGGGCCTCTGGGAAAGAATGAAACCATTCCCCCATAGTCCATTCTCTTCTGCCTGAAACCACAGATAAGTCAGGAATACCTTGTAATCAAAGGTTTTAGGCAGATGACATCTAACGTGGCAAGATAGACATATGACCACTGACCAGGATATCACTGACCAAAGTAATGGAGTATTTACACTAATCCAAAGTCTAAACCCTCAGGTTGATTAGGGCCAATAAGATCGGAGGCAGCTGAGTAAGTTTTCTTGTCACAGGATGCAATTCTCCACCATCAGTCAATGGGAGTTTTGCCATTGTGGGCACAATACTTCATCTATTGAATTCATCTATTGAAGTCAATCTTTTCTGCAGTCATAACCTTAAAAGGGAACACACAGGTTGTGTTCTGATGTTCGACCAGCACCTCATACAGCAACATTGGCAAAAACGGATTCAAAAACTCTGCATTTGTCCTCTTAACATCCCTTCCTAATGAAAACATATGAAGCCCAAACCTGCAGTCTTAACACTTGCAAAACTCACAATGGCTCAGAGTTTTATTTCCATTAGTTTTGCATTACTAGGCCTTGCAATTGCCTCTGTTATCTTAATTCATATGAGATATACCTTGAGAGCTGCAGTGTAAATACTTGCAATTGAATACCAGCTATAAAGAAGAAACATATGACTATAAACATAGTTTAGAGATTACTCATTCACAAGAGTAAAGTGTCAATTTTGCAATCGTAGGAAAACATACTCACTCACTACATTTATGCAGCACTAATCTTTCAGTGCGAATATAGCTTAGAAGATCAAGAAATGGGCAGACTGACTCCAACGTCCAATCTGAGCTACTAATTTGATCTGTTGAAGAACAAAGAGGAAGAGGAAAAACTCTAAATACAACAGCAGAAAGAGGTCAAACAACATTTTTAAATCAGGCAAACCTCTTCCAAGCCTACCTTTGACATACTGAATGCCCATAGGAAGGGCTTTTTCTGGTTCTGTACTTAACAAATAATACTTTATAGTTTCAAATATCTCTCCATCTGCCTGAGTTGTTTCTGCTAACTCAATACATTCTTCTACATCTGGTAGGTTGCACTGGAAAACAAAAACAAAAAAAAAGTTTTAAAAAAGAAATCACTTTAATGTAAGAGGGTAATCTGTTTGGATTACAGTCATATTCACACAAGTGTGGTCTCGCTTTAAAATTTCCTAGGGGAAAGAATAATTGCACCTTATCTTTTTTCAAGTTCCTCCCCACTTTGAATTTTGCCTTGGGAGTTGCCACTGCTAGCAATCCCATGGTGCTGAGTGGGGCTGTCTTATGTTTGTCTATGAGGCTGGTGGATTAAAAGAGGAAAGTGTCCCTTCCCACATTATCAGAAATATGCAAGAGGAAAATAGCTCAATTATTAAACCTAGGCTCCGTGATTCTCACATATGGGATGTCACCTGGGCTTTCCAAAGGAAAGCTCTAGAAGCCCATTACTCCTACCTCTCCCTTATTTTACCTCCTCAGTCTTGCCAGTCATTTGCCAAGACATCCTGCAATCGTGCGAATGTAGCTACAGCATCAACCTTGTTAGTTTTGTATATTATAATATTATTTCCAAACAAAATTGCCTATTCTGTTTATCTGAAGGGAATTTTCCATGGACATATTCCCACACTTTTAGACATGTCTGTCCCCGGCCCCCAACACATATTCTGGCTTGTGGGGGGGACGGGACGTGCAGCCAGACTATGCGTGGGGATCAGCCGGTCTGAAAGCCGCTCCCCCCCCCCCCCC
>QEPC01015544.1:780584-794885 GCA_003113815.1 Sphenodon punctatus
ACGCGCATCCATTTCCGGCCGCGTATGACCAGCCTCGATCGCCGACCCGGTCAGTTCGCGCACGGAAATGGATGCGCGTCGGCCGCGCATGCGCGTATTCGGCGGCAGCGTCTCGTGTAGAAAGAGCTGCCAGCTTTTTAAAGAAACAAGCGCGGGCGCCGCCGCGCTCGTCTGAAAACGGCCTCAGTCTAAGCACTTATGTAAGGGATTCTGATAGCAATAAACAATTGGAAGCTTAGCCCTTTAAAATGTGGGTTTAGGATCCTCACAAGCAGACAGTTATTTCTTAAAATTTATATGCTGCTTTCTCCTAAAGCTCCGGCTGGCTCACAACTGTACAAATATTATAAGAAGATACCCTTAAAACCCCTAACCTCCCAACAACCCCCACAAAACCCACCCAATAAACCCCCTCCAACTCCTCATATTCAAACCCTCCTCACAACCCTACCCCAGAAACCACCGATCAAATCCCTATCCCCGCCCACCAAATGCTTTTCCAAACAGAAAAGTCTTATACTGCCTCTGAAAGATGCCCAGGCTCAGGCTCCACCAAACCTCTGGGGGAAGGGAGTTCCATAACATTGGGGGAGCAGCCTAGAACACCTCCCTGTGAGATCTTGTCGTACGGACAAGGCTAGTGGTACCACAGGAAGGTGCTCCTGGCCAATCTCAGGAGCCACAGTGGGGCATGGAAGGACAGGCCATCTTTCAGATATGTGGGGCCCAGACCATTTAAGGCTTTAAAAAGATCAAAACCAGCACCTTAATTTGTGCTCAGAAAGCTAAGGAGCACCGGTGTAATGTGCTCCCAGCACCTCGTCCCCGAAAGAAGCCAAGCCATCACATTCTACATCAGATGCATCTTCCGAACAGTCATCAAGGGCAGCCCCACATAAAGCGCATTGCAGTAATTCAGACTCAAGGTGATGAAAGCATGGATGTTGGTGGCCAGATCCGAATCAGAAAGAAAAGGCTGCAGCCTCCTCACCAGATGGAGTTGGTGAAAAGCGCTCCTGGCCAACACCGCAGCCTAACAATCCAGGCTCAGGAAGGGGTCCCAAAGCACTCCAAGGCTGAGAGTCTGGCTGACCAGAGGGGGCCAGACCCCATCAATAGCAGGAGTCCCAATCTCCTCCAGATCACAGGGACGGTGAACCATCATCACTTCAGTCTTATCTGAATTCAGCTTCAGTCAGCTCGCCCTCATCCAATCCCTGACAGTAGCCAGACATCTGGTAAGCACAGAGACTGCAGGACCTGGGTCGGATGAAAAAGAGAGGTAGAGCTGAGTGTCATCAGCATATTGATGACACTTCAGCCCAAACCTCCGAATGACCTCGCCCACCAGCCTCATATACATGTTGAACAAGAGGGGAAACAATAGAACTCTGTGGGACTCCACAAGGGAGGTCCCAAGGAAACACTGAGTAATTGCCCATCACCCCTCTCTGGGACCTCCCCGACAAGAAGGAATGGAACCACTCGAGTGGTCCCACGCACGTGTCAACACCACCTCATGATCAACTATATTGAAGGCAGCCAAAAGATCTAACCAGATCAACAGGGTAGAATTCCCTCTAGGCGTAGATCACCAGCGCTCCTAGTTTTCTGTGCCAATATTTCCCAGAAAAATCTGGCATTCTGTGTTTTTTTCTGGTGTTTTTTTCTAGAAAAGAATGAAAAATTAATGTATCAATCAGATTTTTCTGGGAAATTTCCACCTACAAAAACTCACTGGCAGAGAAAACTAGGAACCCTGCAGATTACCAACCAAGGCCACAAGCACCGTCTCCATGCTGTATCCCGGATAAAAGGCCAACTGAAACGGGTGCTGGAATCTGACGGCACTGAGATGGGCCTGGAGCTGTCAGAGAACCACCCCTTCAATAACCCCTAAAAAGGGAAGGTTAGAGACAGGCTGATATCTGGCCAGACAGTTAGCGTCCAAAGAAGGCTTCTTAAGCAGGGGCCAGACAACTGCCATTTTAAGGGCGTCCAACACTTTACTCTCCCAAAGGGAGGCAATGACAACCCCAGCCAGTAATGGCCCCAACATCTCCCGACTAGTTTTCACCAGCCAGGATGGTGAAGGGTCTAGTTCAAAACTGGTTGTCCGCAATGCACCAAGAACCTCTCTCACTTTGGTGGGTGATACCAGTTGAAACTGATCCAAATAAACAGGACAAGACCGAGCTTCCATAACCTCAAATTCTGATTCTGCAGATGAAATAGCAACACCCAAGTTGTGGTATATAAGCATGATTTTGTCTGCAAAGTGATTAATAAAAATGTTACAGTGGGCATTAGATGACTCCATTTCCAGGCAGAGGCAGGTCGGATTAACCAGGCCCCTCACCACCCAGAACAGTTCCACCAGATGAGACTTTGCAGATGCTATGATAGCAAAGAATAAAGCTTTCTTCGCTTCCATCACAGCCACGGCATAGTCCTTCGAAATGGTCTATGCTGTAATCAGTTGGCTTCAGCACGAGTTAAGCACCACCTGTGCTTTAACTGCCTACCCTCCTGCTTCAGCCACCTCAGGTCCTCCGTATAGCAGCGGGACCTGTGCTGCTGCAGTGGTGGAAGCGGACGCCTGCATGCAACTATGTCAATGGCTATGGTCAAGATGTCATTCCACAAAGCTACCAGGTCATCGAAAGAGTAGCCGCTATGGCCAGTAGGTAACTCCCCCAGAGAATTCTGGAAATCAATCAGATCCATTAGCCTCTGGGGGTGGGCCAACCCAACCGATCCACCACATCAACGAGGAAATAGGAGTGCCAGAATCTGGGCTTTCAGAAGGTAATGATCTGACCATGACAACGGTGTTGTAACACCCACCACCAAGAATAGGAATCTCTATTTCCAGGCTGATGCAAAACATCAAATCCAATGTGTGTTGTGTTGGACCAGATACTATCTGGCATAAGTCCATGGTTGTCATGAGGACCATGAATTCCTGCTCCGCTCCTAAAAGGCCAGTCTTGGTGTATATGTTGAAATCACCCAAGACAATAAGTCTAGGTGACTTCAACACCACCTCCGAGACCAGCTTGGCTAGAGCAGTCACTAAGTCAGCCCAGCAGGCTGGTCAGAACACCAAGAGGATTCCCAATCTATCTCCAGTAAAGAGCAACACAAGGGGATGTGAATTAAAAAAAAGATTTTTATGTGGATTAGACAGAGACTAAACATGGCCACACAAGGGATGGTAATATAAAATGTTGTTCTGGCCAAATTTATCTGTGGCATTAATTTGGCCCCAAATATTCTGAAATAATCTCAAAATTAACAAAGTGATACATAACCCTTCTGTAACAGCAGGGCTTGTTCTTATGCCCTGGCTGGGTGTGGCACCCCTTAATAATACAAGTTTGGGTCCCTTCTTTACTTACAGTATGGTAAACCCCAATTCCACGCTCCATCAGGCAGCAACTCTCTATCCCCTTCAGTTAGGCACAGTTCCTCCTAGCTGGCCTCATCGTGGGTACCTTAATCTTTTCTGTTCTTCACTCCAAACATGTCTTCGGGCAAACTGCTCAAGTCCAGTTCCAGCCACTTCTCTTGGGCGAGCCTCTTTGTCCCGTGGAGCTCCCACTCGGCTCCTGTGCTCTCCATCCAGCGGAGCTCCCAATTATCTCCTGTTCTCTGGGCCAGTCCCACCACACCCCGACTCACCTGCTTTTCATCCCACTGCCTGGTCCTTGGCTGGCACTGCTGCAGTAGGCACTGTCCCACATTGTTGCAGTGCCAGCACCTGACCAGCCTCTGCTACCTCAGCCAATGCTAACCCCCTTTAAAAAGCCAGACTCCTTCTACTAGCCTGCCCTGTTGCACCTTCTCTACCATTTAAAAATGACTAAAAAGAAAGTTTCGTTTCTTAACTGTACCTTTTCATGCAGGTCATTTATCTCTCCTGCACATCCAGGATAGAAAGCACAAAGCTTTACTAACTGCAGCTCATTGTTGGGAATCATCATGAGAAGATCTGCTGCTAAATTCCTGTGCAAACAACAAAGGTATTAAAAAGTCACTCAGTAGCATGCAATGCTAGACATGCAATGCCAGAAGGAGAACTGTCTATTTCTTTCACTACACACTCCTAGGATCTAGGAAACTAGACTGAAAAACATTTTTGAGGCTAAGGAAACCTGGAAGGCAACAGTAGGGAAGAAGCCAGCCTATAACGTTGGCATGGTAGCAGAAACAGCCTATAGTTATGCTGTGACTGAAGAGGTTAAAGAGAAGAATACTTTCTCTTTCCCTTGTCCAGCTTCTAGGAAGTCAGTAAAGAAAATATGTCTAACAGCACCACTGATCAGTAAGAAGTGCCTTACCACAGTTATCAAATGAGATTTAATAGAAGGAAGCCCAGTCCAGTACATGTATAGTAAGAACACTGCCAATAATCTACCTTCTAGTGTTTATATTTTATCTCATCCTACAGAATCCTAAGGAATGTAATTAAGAAAAAACTAATATAGCAATATTTTAAAATATCTTTATTAAAAGCTTAATCACTTGGTAATTCTATGTCCCTCTCCTGCAAAAGGCACCACTTAGCTTGTGAGCTAGGAAATTTAGTTGTTAGTAAGCTGCCTGCTTCATGCACTAACATTCCCAAATCTACGGTGGTTTTAGATTTGCTGCCAATAAGGATGTGGGGATATTGGTTCATTAATTTGGCTGGGGCTAAATGCATGACAAAGGTAGCTACATAAAATCAGGAGAAAGACCTATGGGCAATGGCTTAGAAAATAGGGAAATGCATCAAATTGGAGAATTGTTTCCCCAAAGAAAGGGAGCGGCTTGATCTTGGGGCTTCTGCCAGCAGAAAGCTTTAAAAAATCAGTGCCATGTGTATGTTTATGTGTTTACTTTACACACACACACGTGCTGAAGTAAATATTGCGTCCAAAATTAGAATACAGGAAGCCTGTGAGTGCTTCTACTCTCCAATTCCTGTTGAACTAAAGAGACACTGATGTTGGAGCACAGTATCTCTTTGCCGAGAGCTCTGTAACCCCAACATATCCAGATGGATACTAATGGGCAAAACCTCAAAATTTCAACAGACGGGGAATTCTTACTAATTATTACTACATTTTCATATCACTTCCCCCTCCGTGACCCCCCCATCAGAACTTTTTCAGCTGTTCTCAATTTAGAGTGCAGCTGAAACAAGTTTTCAAGCCCCTCGAGAATCCCGCAAGAATCGGCATTTTTGCCACTATTCTTGCCAAGATTCTCAAATGGCCCCCCAAATGGTCTGTGCATGTGCAAAATGGCTGTCAGGGGATTACACGTGCACAGAATGGATGCATTGCCATTTTCCACATGTGCAGCATTTGGGGGCTTTGAGAATCTCGTGAGATTTTTGAGAAACCTCAAAGAATGTTCTGTGCATGCGCAAAATTGCTGCTGGGGCTGCACAAGTGCAGAATAGCCACGGCAGCCATTTTGCGGATATGCAGAACATTTTTTGAGGTTTTGGAGAATCCTGTGAGATTCTCAAACCCTGTCGCGAATGCATGAAAACTTGCCAGGGATGCAAGAATCTTGCCCTTTCTCGTGAGAATCCGATTGCATTCTTGTTTCAGCCCTAGAATAGATTTAACTATTAAAACAGTGGTTTTTCAACCACTACTAAATCACTTCTAAACCAGTTTAGAATTTAGAATAGTTGTAACCATTGAAACAGTGGTTTCTAAACCAGTTTGGCCTGTTTGACCCCATTTTGAGATTTATATATAATTATGTAGCCCTTAGACTACAGCAGAAGACATGCAAAGAATGTAAGACATCAATGGGCTTGCAACTTCATCTACAGATTACATGACCTCATTAGGATTCTGTCATAGTTTGGGAACCTCTGCATTAAAATATGCTACTTAAATGAATACTTAGTTAAAACATACTGTGAATGTGCCACAGCCTCCTTTTGAACTCCTAGTAATTCAGATTACACATTGAGTTTTCAAGCTCACTAGGAAGCATAAGTAGACTTTCTTTACACAGCACTATAGCCCTTTTATAATTTTAGACATCATACAGAAAATACATGCTTTACAACACTGGAAGAAATAATGGTACATATAATTTAAGGCTACTTTTTAATTTAAATCAAAATTGCATGCTTTTCAGTGGATTATTTAGAACATCTCTCTTCAGAAACAAGAGTATACCTGTATCCAGGGGATGGAAAGCTAAAAGGAAGACAGTGAAACAGCAATGAACAAAAAAATATAATTTTTAAAATTTACTAAATGGAGGGCAAATATAATGAAGGGGAGAGGGAGGGACAGGGGGAAGAAAATATGCAAGCAAAAAACCCCTATCCCACCAACCAGGTAGATTCATCTTTGTGACCATGCCAAAGGGTTGATGTATTTGAGATTCAAATTACATTGACTTGCTCCCAGTATCGCCAAACTGCAGACTTCCAAAATAATGAGGCAGGACCCAACAATGGCATGAGAATGGCCAAAAACGCAAGAGGTTTAGAAAAGAATAACCATTGTATTCATTTTATTTTTCTCTTGGTTCTTGAGCCTTTTGGGGTATACTACAGTCAGTTTCAAGGTTTCCTCTGCAACCCATAAGGAGCTGGGACTTACAGTTCTTAATAACACTTGTGCTGGTAGAGTTCTTTGAGGATTGGATTGCTGTTTTTTAGAATCAGAGCTGGAAGGTACCTTAAGGGTCATCTAGTCCAACCCCCTGCTTGAATGTAAGATGACTACAGCTATCATTTTAAGAAAATGGTAATGGAAGAATATTAGGATTTCAGGAGCTGAAACAATAAGGATAAAATTAAATAGCAAGAGACTAGCGATAAAATCATGAATGTTGGAAACAGTGCTCCTTGAAATGTTAGCTTGTGTCAATTCATATATAAAGGGTGACCCTCAATCTACTTAGTGATCAGTCTACTTACTATAGATTGACGTGATTGGGACTTGTATTAGCGCTATTACTGCCTTCACACCTGGCAGCAGCAACCCCCGCAAATCAAAGACGTGGCGGGGGAAGGAGGCGGAGACCAGAAGTACCACCAGTGTGAATTGGGTTTTGCCGTGACTTCACTCAGGAATGACAGGGCTCAAAATCCAGCCCTGTCATTCGCGAGTGAGTTTGCGGCAACCCCCCATTTGCACTGGCGGTAATTCTGTCCTCCACCTCCTCCCCCCGCCACGTCTTTGGCTCGTGGGAGTCTCTGCTGGCAGGTGTGAATGCCAGCAGAAGGGCTAGCACAAGTGCTAAATAGCATGAAGATCATGCTATTAATAGTGATTTTTTTACAAGCCAAAGTTAGGCCCTATCTGATTGTTGGATTGCAGGGGATTCCCAAGATCAGTTCTTCAAAACTATATTATGTGACATGGCTTTGCTGACACATATTAGCCAATGTGGCTAAGAATTCTTAGAATAATAGTAGTTGAAAGTCAGGAAAACTATAAATGGACAATAACTCTCCCATCCATACAGGCCCAGCACTTACAGGCAAAATTGTGCTACCTGAAAGCATTTTCAGGATCTAGTGAAAGTATTCAAAATGCAATCAGATGGCATTATTTTTGAAGAAGCAGATGGTGGTGATGGTGGCAGTAGCAACAGCCAGGAGGAAGTAGTGAAAGGACAAGACGTATCCCACTCCACAAGGGAAAGACCTCCTCCCACCCTTACACCCTATAACCCAGCCATGGTTGATCACCTAATTCGCACAGCCCACCTATTTTCATCACCACATGATGACACCACCCCTACAAACTCCACCCCCGTAGTAAAAATAAGGACATCACAAATGTGCATAAACCTTTAACTCAATTTGTGTAAACAATAAACCTTACAGAGGTAACATTTACATAAGCTCGCACAATTTGTGCCAATTTTACAAATCTGTTGTGTCCCTTTTTCTCCAAGGTCAGGTCTGGCAATTTTAGTCTGCACACAACAGCCATCCCAGATATTTCTAAAATCATTGTTTCTACTGGCTGTGGCAGTGTCTGAGGTAAGATCTTTTAGCTCTACAGAAGGATTTCTTGCAAGTTTGGATGAAAAGCTACAGTTTTGCATTGTACCAGCGCAGCTAATTCCAGTTGCAGCATGTCCTTTTGAGAAATTACTCTAGGGCACTGCTCCCACACTGATATTGGGTGAGAGGATAAAAAGAACTTAAAGAGCCTCAGAATTCACTGCTTCAGCCACTGTTGACCCTGTGCTGCATGTGGACATGCAAAAGCAGTTCTGTTGAAAGTACTATAGTTAGATGGACAATGCCACACCACTGTAACAACCTTACAGTGCCAAAGACACTGCAACATCCTTTCTGTAGAAAGGAGGCCCACTAAGCTGTTGGTACATACCTCCTGCTGGCTGATCAAATATCAACTCTGGCAATAAAACATACAGTACAATCCTCTGAGCTGATAGCACGAGCACTAAGCACAGGTGCCAGTCCCAAGCACTTCGATAGGACTTTCACCCATATTAAACCACCCCGAGCTGCTCTTTGAGCAGGAGGATGCGTGGTAGAAAAATAGCGAAATCGATCAATCAAAATAAATTAAGTGCTAATGTTGGTGCTATCAGCTCAGAGGATTATGTCACAAGGCATAGTTTTGAGGTCCTTTTAAAAACTGACTGACTGACTTAAACAGAGTATGAATCTTGGAATCCCATCTAAAGCCGGTCCTGTATATAGTGGCACAGTTTTCTGTCATTGTATGTTGTGCTTACAAGCACAGAATCATAGACCCAAACTGTAGTCTTGTATGGTAAAACACCATGCAAGAAGAGAGGGAAATCAGGACCTTCTAAAATTTATGCTTCATAGGCCTCCTACCCCACTGAGCAGGTCAACATGGGGAAAGTAAAGCTGCAGTTCTGTAGGATCTTAGTATCTTCTCTTGTAGCCATATTCCCAGAACCAGTTTAAATAGTCGCCTTGCATCTTTCAAAACTCTTTTTAAATTCTAATATTTTTTATCTTTTTTCTTCTTGAGCTTCTTCATTCAAGTAATCCTTTACACTCATTTTAATTGCACTAATGTAGTCTTAATTCTTTGTTTATAGACATTGAAAGTATTTAAACCGTTACAGAAGCTACAGTTTGGGAGCTTATAATTCCAATAATGTGGCAGCAGCAAATGTTTACTCATATGTAGTACTATCTGTACTGCATATGTCCTGAACTTAATAAAGAATGCTTGGGTTCTTGATGCTTAACAGCTGCTACTGCGATTCTCACACAAGCAATACTCCAACTGCTTAATAGCAGTATTGCCTGAATAAAGACTGCAGGATTAGATTTAGTCTCATGCCACATGATATTTTTCTACATCAAATGTTGGCGATCTCACCAGCTTTTCATGGTGCAAAAAGTATTACAATTTCTCATTTCTGGTTCTTTGGAAGATGCAATACACTAGCTTTATTAACAACAGACTTCTATCAATTACAACAACTTCTGTGCTTTTGTTAGAAAAAAATTCTTCTTTGGAGTAAGAAACTCTTACCATGTTGTTATTGTCATACATTTTCTTGCTAGTAACTCTAGAGCATAATGTGTTGCTTGCGCTGCACTTTCTCCTAAGACAGTACCCATACTGACTGCAAACTCCAGTTCATTTCCACGGATCAGGTTTGCCATGGCAAGCTTGCTCAATAAGAAAATCATATCATTATGTGACACAAGCACTTTTATAGTATTCACTGCGATGAGCATGTTACATTTATTTGCAAGACTGTTTATTACAGAGTGTCAAAACATGCATTAATTGAATAATATAAAATGTATAGCTTCTGATTCTAAGATGGTTCAGTTACTAAAAAGTATGTCTTTTGATCTCTTCATAACAGATCTGCTCTACATTCCCCTACAATACAAGATCTTCCCTTTTCTAACCAGTGTGGGTAGCAAATGTGAATGGATACTTCTACCGCCCTGATCCATGGTCTGTACACAATGTGTGCACAGTGTGTGTATTCCATACACTCAGTGTGCACCATGTGCACAGCCAGCATACAGATCTTAGCTCAGCCCCTACATTGTGAACAGGGACTGCATAGGATAATAAAGGACATGCTATCTCTGATGCGGAAAACTTTAAAATAGAGGTAGAAGCCTCTTATACCCACGCTACCTTTTTAATAGGAAAAAGGGTAGTTAGAGCTGCCAGCAAAAAGCATGTAAAGTGTAAGGTAAAGCTAGAAGAGGCCACAGACTTTATTACCATTTTAGGGCATGATTCTACAGTGTTTTGGCACTAGTATTAGTAATTTGTTCTAATGGGAATCCCACTGAAACGAATGGGACACCCTGTCAGCACTAGTGCTCAATAGATTTGGCAGTCCATTACCTTGAAACACATAGACCAAGAGACTGTTTGCCCTCTTCCCTTATACCCCACTCCCATCGCTGAGTTTGACTCCTTTTCTGTGAGGTGGGCAGAGTGAAAGTGTTGGGTGTAAACAGACAGACGGCAGCTCCAGGGGTGCCCATGGACACCCCCATCACCCCCGTGTTGACCAGTCTGTCTAAAAGGCGCCTGCCAGATGTGCGCTCCGGAGCAGGTTGGGGCTTCCCTGGAGCAGCCCAGCACAGTGTTCTCCTCACGCCGTGCAGAGCGGGCCGCCTAAACCCAGGGCAATGGCTGAACGTGGCGCTGCTGCCCAACTGCTGAGGAGGACCCACAGTGCAGCTCTGCGTCTGTCCGTTGCCCCATTCAGTCCAATGGAGTCATGGGCACATAGCCTAGAGCATTATGTTAGCACTCGCAACTCTATGATGTGGGGTGGAGGCGGCACTGCACAGGCACACCACAGCCCGGGAACACCGCTGGTCCATCTGATGTGGATCCCGGCTGAGCTGATAAGTGCCGGCCGCAGGGATGGGCCCCTGGGGGAGCTCTGGGCTCCGGCAAGCTCCCCATCCATCTAAAAATATCCATTGGATCAGCAATGGTGAAGCATTCCGATACTAGTACAGAGTGATAAGATAGATGGTAACTGTAGTAGTGAAGATAATAAATTAACTACAATAAATGTATTTTGAAATGTTACTTATATGTTGTCTATTACTGTTTGTCTGGCTTGTGTTTTTAGAGTGAAAGTTCTTCACAAGTCTGTATCTTCCAGTGTGTTTCCACCTCACATTGTACAATGGGTCCCCAATTGGAGCACCACAGTAAAACAATAAGCAATAATTATACATTCTGATAATTAAAAACTACTGATATTACATGATAAGACAAATAATTTCTTTCCTGGGCTAAATATCTTTGAGAAAGAAATCAGAATGATATAAGGAAAATACTATCTTTAAATAACGGCAGTATGATATTTTAATTTTGGAACATATGGTATAAATAAAAAGTAACCCGCTGTTCGCTTTCCTTTCTGTGCAGAGTAAATAGAAAATATTTTACCTCAATATTTTCGACAGCTAGATGGCAACATGCTGCAAGTACTGCACGGCCATCCTGGAAATACCACTCTGCCAGTTCTTTACTGACCCTGTGCAGGAGCCTGTAGTGACAAAACAAGAAATCTGTTTTTAAACTTAACAGTAGCCTTCATAAAATAAGGACATCAGTGTAGTAACAACTATATGTGCAAGGAGACTGGCCTGTTACATCATATTAGCAACACTAACTTGCAGTTACAGTCAGACTGAGTTGGTTTTTGGGACCTGGACTTTCAATGTACAGAAGTGCAGGACAGAAATGCCTTATTCTGATCTCATGAAAAACATGGTATCTACCCCATGGTATCCAATGCCAGCACCTACGTATCTCTGATTGTGCAAAATACAGTGCTTTCAAAAAGGCATATACCCATTTCTAAATGCATTTGTAAATTTTTCTTAGAGCTGGGATAATAGCACCTACATTTTCTGCGGTTGCTTTATACATTACATATACACTCATCTGCTTTTTCAGAAGCTTTTTATTAAAAAAATGCCCTGTTGGACATGCAATCCTGTAATTAGCATTTGACAGCATGCGCACCCCTGGATACATGCACTGGATTTTGGTTTTGGGCACATGCCAGAGTTTAGTATTTGGAAATTTGCACACATGTCCATGGTCAGAAACTAAGAACAGTGCAGTTTTCTGGAGCAGAAGAAAAGATGGTTAGAACACAAGGCTGCTAAAAAGGTGCTTACTAACCTATATTAAGCGAAATTTTAAAGTGCAAGTACGAAATATTTTAAAAATACTGTCAGTATAAACTTGTACGCTACTTTTAAAATATGTCTACAAGCCCAAAGTATCAGGAAATATTACTTTGCTGCTAGAAGAGGACTTTCATTACTAGATGTTGGTAATGCAGAATTCATTAGGAATGAAATATGGAGAAATACAAACATCTGCTCCAAAACTACACTGGGTCTGTCAAATCCCAGTTCGAAGCACCAGAGGGTGCTAGTTTATTCCTTCGCCTGACAACTTCACTGTGCATCAAAAAAACATAACACACAAAGAAGTAACTTCTCAGCATAACTCACTCATTGTAATCTTCCATATTGTTTCCATCAGAATGTGATCCATTGGATGTTGAAGCGTTCACCATTTGCATATTTCCCTCACAAGCTGCCTAGAAACCAATTAATTAATCATTCACCCAAAGCCAACAGACAAACTCAAAGGCAGTAAAGCAAACAATCAAACTAATAAACAAGCATAGGGTTGTATTGTGCTCTACTCCTATGTAACTGCACAGGAGAGCAAAGATGTGGTCTCATGATCAGATCCTGGGTATTATCCTTGAACCTTACATTAAGAATTTATCTTGAGAGTTGTTTTGCCTAGGGAAATATCACAGTAGCTGCTTTTGCTACACTTCATATGAATTTCCATCTTTCTTGCTTAAAGGGCTCAAATAAATAATTATCTTAAGCAATAAAAACTAGACTGAGCTTAGAGTTTTACATAACTGCACAGCTTAAGGAAGAATTTGTGGCTAAGTGCAGATCTCCAATCTTGCTTAATTTAGCAAAACAAAGACAAGCTACCAGCCTGAGGAAGGACCCTGCATACTTTCACCAAAGCTTGCATACTCTCACCAAAAAGAAGTTGGTCCAAAAAATAAAATAATCATCTGAACTACATTTGCAGCTACCACACTCTCCCTTTAGACTTCATTTGGGAAGTAGTTTAGTGTGTAGCTGTGAGAAAGGTAGTTTGCGTTGCCATTAACACTGTGCCATTAACACTATGCCATTGCCAGGCATGTTGGAGGTCAGAGTTATGGACTTCCTCCTACTTCTTTTCTACTTTCATAACCATTTACTTGTGATGGTAATATAGCTTCTGCCCTCCATTTCCTACTTGAATTCAAGATCTGGGAATGTTCTTTGGCTCTGTGCAGAAAGATGGTAGGCTTGCTTTCATTTAGGGTGTAGTCTCACAAGCTTCAATCAGTGTTCGTTATTCCAGTGTTAGTAATAACCAATGTAGTCAGTAAACTGAGCATTTCGGGGTAGATAAATGCAAGGTAAAGTCCCAAGATCCAATATCAATTGCTTTATTATTGGTGCATGTTGGCTCATTAAAATCAATGTAATTCATTTACTATAAATAAAGCAAGCAAGATTTGAAAATTAGGTATGAGATCAAAACAGCTTGATAGCTTTAAGAACAGTTTACTCTCAACTCCAATAGGAATTAGAGATGCCAAGAGATTATAGGTTGGGGCCTATAATAATTTTTCAGAGCAAGCCAACTATCACACTGACTGAGCACCTTAGCAGACTCAAACCTAAATGCAATTCTGAAATGCTCCAAATGTTGCTAATACAGTTTAGTTTTTATTGCATACTTTTTTACAGTGTGATCCTAAACCCATTGAAGTCAATAGTAAAATTTCCAATAATATCAATGGTTGAAGACTGCGACCACTGAATATATTTACTAGTGGTGGGACCCCAGGCCCATTACCGGTTACCGGATTTACCGGTTCCCCGAAAACCGGATTCCCGGTTTAAATCCGGTATACTGGTACCGGATTTATTTCATTGGTTTCAATGGGGCGCTGTGTCCGCATTGAAACCAATGAAATAAATTAAATTCCCTCCCCCTCCCAGGCTGCGCGGGTGGAAGGGGGGACACCTCCCACCCACCCTGCCCAGCCTGGCTTTTTGTTTAAAAAAAGAGTAAGCGCGACCCCGAGGCGAGCCCACCCCCCAGCACCAGCGGCCGCGGCGTCCCCGCAGCCGCTGGTGCTGGGGGGTGGGCTCGCCTCGCCTTGGGGTCGCGCTTACTCTTTTTTTAAACAAAAAGCCAGGCTGGG
>QEPC01015544.1:795292-831852 GCA_003113815.1 Sphenodon punctatus
AAACAAAAAGCCAGGCTGGGCAGGGTGGGTGGGGGGTGTCCCCCCTTCCACCCGCGCAGCCTGGACTCGGGGAGGTTTTTTTTGAAAAAAACATTTTTGCTGGGGCAGTTTTTTTTACATTGCAGCCATTTTTAAATGGCTGCAATGCAAGAAAAATCCGGTACCCCGGAATCCGGTACCGGGTCCGGATTACCGGGTCGAATCCGATAATGCCGGTACGCCCGATACCGGCATTATCGGATACCGGATTCTACCGGTTTCCCACCCCTAATATTTACTATTGTGTTGATTTGTATTTAGGGTAGTGTACAGATTTTTTCATGTGGCTCCTATGAGTGGTAGGTTAAAACAGTGACCCAAAACTATGCTCCCCATTAGTCAACTGCCAGCATGAAACATCAAATCTCCAAATAGGAGACCCAGACCAAAGTATCTGAGAAAGAAAAAGCTAGCTGCATATTAGAGTCAAATTTTCAAACACATATTACATTTCTTTCTTTTTTAGGGGGGAGTGGGATGTGGGAGGAGAAGAGGGCAGCTAGGAAAGTGACCATGACTGGCCTCTGAAATATACATTTCCACATTAATGCTCAGTCTCAGAAGCAAATAACTAAATTGACACTATTTCTCTGCCCTCCTGCAAAACACATTACTGCCATTTGTGTAGCAGTGATACCTGTGCAACAAGCAGGGCTTCTTTAAGCTGACCTCTTGAAGTAAAAAAAGTGACAAGCTTCTTCACATCACCAGTAGCTATACAATAGGGAATGACATCATCATTTTCTTCCTGGATTAACTGGTCAGCTCTCCTAATTAGAAAAAAATTATTTAGCTACTTCATTTGATTTCAGTTTTGTTTAGCATCAAAATTGCTTATAGCTAGGGCTACGAATTTGTCATGGAAATTTTCTTTAAAAGTCATGAGTTGGTCATGGCAGGAATGAGAAAAAGTTGTGGAAAACTCATGGGTAATTTAAAAAACAACCTTTTATTCAATATTGTATTTTGTAACCAGCACCCCCCCCAGATTGTAAACCCAGGGATTAGATTGTAAACCCCCCCCGCCCCCCACAGCACAGATTGTAACCCACCCAGCACAGAATAGGAGGAAAACACACCCTACCCCTTAGATTGTAAACCCAGGGACTGTAAAGCCCTTTCAAATCCCCAGGCTTAGATTGTAAGCCCAAGCAGGGGATAAAGGCAGAGGAAATGCTGCCGTCTCCTTCTGGGTGCCTCTTGAAGCTCTGACAACGGTAACGTTCTCTGCCTCTGATCCCGCCACCACACCATGCCGTACTGCCACTTGACCATGCCCAAAGCTCCGCCCTCCACGAGAAACAACACTGAACAGGAGTTTGGAGCTCCAGGGAGAGGCTGTGCTTTACCCGGTGGTGCCCAGCATGCTATTCTCGCCGGTTTCTTGCCATGCCGACATGTCTCCACAGCTAGAGAGGGGTTTGGAGCTCCAGGGAAACACCGTAGATCATCTTAGCACCATTGAGCGTGTTCTCCTCACCAGCTTCTTGCCGGTTCTGCTCTCCAGTTTGGGGGAAATCTCAACAAATTTGGGAAAATCACAGAATTCATGGGAAGATCTCAAAAGTCATGAAGGGAGGCAAACCTCACTAAAAACGTGACTTTTGTCATGACCGTGACAAATTCTTAGCCCTACTTATAGCACATAGGTGATATGTCAATGTTCCTGCCCCAACGGACTCAAAAAGATTTGTAGGTTAGGTAAGATTCTCTCTAAAAATAAAAATAAGTAATAAAGCAGCCTAAGTAAAAGTCTCCTCTCAAATATTTTCAGCATACTGAATTACACTGTTGTTTTGTTTTTAAAGATTTCTATTTGTTTTGGGGGGATTTTACAAATTCTATTTGGTTTTCAAATACTTCAAACTATATAAAATTTTAGGTGTCCACTCTGTCCAGACTATGAATAGAGGCAAAATAGTGTGGCGATATCTTTTATTGGACCAACTCCAGTTGGTGGAGGTTCGCAAGCTTTCGGACCTCACAGGGTCCTTCGTCAGGCAGATCAGGAGACAGAGCTGCCTGAGCAAAGTGAAGCAAGGTAGGTATATAAACCTGCTATATATACTACATATACATACTTAGTATGTAGGTATATACTGTTATATACTATATACTGCTAAAAACTGTATATACTCGGTTCCCACTGGGGAACCAGTCACTTTATATACCTACCTTGCTTTGCTCAGTCTGCAGTTCCGACTCCTGACCTGCCTGATGAAGGACCCTGTGAGGTCCGACAGCTTGCGAACCTCCACCAACTGGAGCTGGTCCAATAAAAGATATCACCACGCTATTTTGTCTTTACTACCTATTTTTGGGACCAACACAGCAAACACACTCCCTCTAGACTATGAATAGCATAGTTTTGAATGGTTCCAAACTTTCTATCTATGGAATCTCTACTAAAATCCTTAACAGATCCAGCACATGGTTTAATGAACATAAACATCATCACTGGAATGCTGTAATAAAATGGGGTTTACTTTACAATATTGTTCATTTGTATTCATCCTTTATTTGTCTATAACAAGAACTTCAGTCGCAATCAAATACTTTCTGGTCTTACCTTTGCATTAATTTCTTCCAGTATTTCATTGACACACCTGGTGCCACTGAGAGTGCTTTGTCCCACTAAAAAATACATAGAACACTACGTTGGACGTTATGCTTTTCCCATTTCACAAAAGGAGAGAGAGACAAAAATTGGTCACCTACCTTGGTGAATTTGTTTCTCTTCTTTTCCACCTGTCAGGGCTCCGCATGGGTAGCTCTGCGGATGGCCGATAGGAGGCAGAAGAAGAAATTCTTCTTGCGCATGCGCGGAGCTGCCCTCTCCTCAGTCCGTAACCGAGCCGAGGAACGTCTCCACTTGCTGTAAAATCTCATGAATACATTAGAGTTCGCACCCTCCCAGGTCCGGGAATCATTGGGTGCTGTTTGTAAACCAGGCTAATTTAAGAACTGATGAACGCTAGTTAACTAAAGACTCTAACACTGAACTTGAAAACTAGCGGAAAGGGTCTCCCAAGTACCCCCTCCCCATCTACCAGGCTGTTTGACAGGGAGGGTCGGAGCCCTGACAGGTGGAAAAGAAGAGAAACAAATTCACCGAGGTAGGTGACCAATTTTTGTTTCTCCTTCTGTCCCCTGTCAGTGCTCCGCATGGGATGTACCCAAGCCCCAAAACTACGGGTGGGAGCAAACAGCCCTGGGAGACTCCAGAACTGCCTGCAAGACCCTCCTGCCAAACGCCGCCTCAGCGGACCTAAACAAATCTAACTTGTAATGTTTGACAAAAGTGTGCAGGGAGGACCAAGTTGCCGCCCTGCAAATCTCCTCATAGGATGCCCTCGCCTTAAAGGCATAGGAAGTCGCCGCACCTCTAACAGAGTGCGCCCAAATCTGTAAGGGGGGAATCTTATTCTTAGCCTTATAGGCTTCAACAATACACTGTTTGACCCATTTTGAAATAAGAGCCTTAGAAGCTTTCCTACCCGCGTAGGAAGGTCTGATGTTAATGAATAGGGCGGAGGAAGCCCTGAGCCCCTGAGTTCGTTTCAAATAAATTTTTAGAGCTCTCCTGACATCCAAGGTGTGCCAAATCTTTTCCTTGGGATGCACTGGCTTGGGGCAGAAAGACGGCAGGATGAGCTCCTGGGCCCTATGAAAAAGTGAATTCACCTTAGGGATGAACGCCTCATCTATCCTAAGGATTACTGATTGAGGCTTAAAAATGCAAAAATTAGGATCCATGGACAATGCCCCCAGCTCCGATATCCTGCGCGCAGAAGTTACTGCCACCAGGAACACTACCTTAATAGTCAACATGTAGAGGGAGACATGCTGAAGGGGTTCAAACGGAGCTCTAGTCAGGGCGTCTAAGACTAAAGAAAGGCTCCAGGAAGGACACCTGTGGATGACTGGCGGGGAGATATTACGGGCAGCCCTGAGAAACTGCCTAATGTGTCTATGCGGGAACACCCTTCTGCAGGAGATAGATTGCAGAACAGATGAAATGGCTGATGCTTGACGAGCCAGGGTATTAGGCCTCAGACCCTTTTCCAATCCGTCTTGCAAGAATTGCAGAGTAGTTTGGACTGTGGCTTGAGCGGGGTCCAGACCCTTACTAGCAGACCAAACTGCGAACGTCTTCCAGGTGGCTGAATACGACTTCCTGGTTGCTGGTCTTTTGGCCTGTTGAAGAGTCGACAGTACTGCCTCTGAGTATCCCTGTGCCCTTAACGATGCCCGTTCAAGAGCCAAGCTGTCAGATTGAACGATGGGGCGTCGCTGCACCAAAGGGGACCTTGTATCAGTAAATCCGGTCTTAAGGGGAGCTGCATTGGTTGTTCCCAGCTCAGGTCCACCAGGTCGGAGAACCACGGTCTCCTTGGCCAGTACGGAGCCACTAAAATCACTAGTGCTTGCTCCCTGATAATCTTGGCTATGGTCCTGGGTATCAGGGGAAAAGGAGGAAACGCATACAGAAGACCCGGTGGCCACTCGTGGTTGAGGGCGTCCCCTGCTTCTGCTGCTGCGTCCGACCCCCTTGTCATGAATCTTTGTACCTGTCTGTTGGTTCTGTTTGCAAACAGGTCCATCACCGGGCACCCGAAACGTTCCATCAACAACTTGAATACCTCCGGATGTAGCTGCCACTCGTGGGGGTCCAGTATCCGGCGGCTCAACCAGTCGGCCTGTATGTTTTCCGTTCCCCTTATGTGTAAGGCCTTCAAGGATTTCAGGTGGCGTTGAGCCCACGTAAACAACCTCACTGCCTCGCGCTGGAGTGCTGGTGCCCTGGATCCGCCCTGGTGATTGATATAAGCCTTTGCGGATATGTTGTCCGTATAAATTAATACGTGTGTCTCGCTTACCACGTTCTCGAGCTGCTGTAGTGCCAGACGTACTGCTCTCAGTTCGAGAACGTTGATGTTCTGCGTTTGGTCCGCTGGTGACCAAAGTCCCTGCACTGACGTGGTGCCCATCTGTGCTCCCCATCCCGTCAGGCTGGCGTCTGTTGTCACCACTGAGCGGGATGGTTCTATCAGTGGCGTGCCTGCTTTGAAGGTGTTTACGCCTAACCACCAGGACATGGAGCGTACGAAACCGCTTGGTATCTTTACCCAGGGGTTGAGACCTCTCGTGAGCTCTGCTTGCAAAGGCCTGAGCAAGTGTTGCAAGGGCCGAAGATGAAAACGTGCCCACTGGACCTGTCTGGTGCAAGAGACTAACAGACCGAGAAGCTGCGCCAGAAACTTCAGTCTGGCTCTGGGGCGATGGTGTAGCTGTTGTATCAATGACCTGACGCGCTGTTGTCTGTGCAGGGGAATGTACGCGGCTCCTGAGACTGTATCGATTAGAACTCCCAGGTGTTCCATCTTGCGTGACGGCGCTAGCTGACTCTTTTTCTCGTTGACGAGGAAACCGTGCTCTGCCAGATATAGCATCGCCCTGTTGAGGTCTGCTACAATCTTTTCCTTTGACTGGGCCCGTATCAGTAAATCGTCCAGGTAGGGGTAGATGTGAATCCCCTCCCTTCTGAGATTGGCTACCAGGGGGACCAGGATCTTGGTAAAGGTCCTCGGCGCCGAGGAAAGGCCGAACGGCAAGGCTCTGAATTGGTAGTGGGCTCCCTGGTATGAGAATCGAAGCCACTGACGGTGGCACTGCCACATCGGAACATGAAGGTATGCGTCCCGGAGATCCATGGAGACTAGCCAGTCCCCGTTCCTGATGGCTTGACAGATGGTGGAAACTGTCTCCATCTTGAAGCGTTGATAACGCACAAACTTGTTCAGTGACTTTAAGTCCAGTACCGCTCTCCACCCGTCGTTCTTCTTGGGGACGAGGAAGAGGATGGAATAGAGGCCTAGGCCCTTCTGTTCTGGGGGAACCGGTTCTATGGCTCTGATGCAGGTGAGCCTCTGGATTTCGCCCAGCATTGCCAAGTGTTTCTGGTGGTCTTTTGAAACGGGTGAGGGTATGAAACCGTGCCTCGGGGTGCCCTTTAGTTCTATGGCATACCCTTGGGTGACACAGTTTAAGACCCAGGCGTCCGAGACGGACTGAGCCCAGACGGTTGAGAAATACTGTAGCCTTCCCCCCACCTCTAAACTTGTGGCCCAGTCATGCGTCATTCTTTCTCTGCGCTTGAGGAAAACCTCTGGAGCGCTGCTTGTCTTGCCTGGGACCCTGACCTCTATTTCCTCTGCGGGAGTAAAATCGGTTTGATTGGTCATATCTATTTGGCCCCTGTCGCCTGAACATACCAACCCCTGAGCTATAGCCATATCCCCCTCTGGGTCTGTACCCGGGGGCACGAAAAAAGGCTTTCCTGGCCCCAACCTGCTGAAGGTTTTTCTGTTTCTTTTTATCATTAGCATCTGCAAGAACAGCATCAAGGCAGACGCCAAACAGCTTGAACCCCTTGTAAGGGGCAGCTGATAATAGATTTTTTGCTGTGGCATCTCCCTGCCACGATCTGAGCCACACTTTGCGTCTGGTCGCAACTGAGGAAGCCACAGCCCTCGCGGACCAAATCAAGGAGTCCATAGTCGCGTCTGCCAGAAACGCTGTGGCTAGGTTAATCCGGGCTGCTAGTACCTGTGCCCGTGAATCAGAAATAGTAGGGATCTGAGCCTCCTCAGTCCAAGCTAGAAGGGCCCTCGCTACGTAGGAAGAAACTAAGCTGACCCTCATGGAGGAGGCTGAGTACTCTAAGCCTCTCCTGATGGATGCTTCGATCCCCCTGTCGGTGGCATCCTTGGGAAAACAGTCTCCCTCAGTGGGGAAAACTGTTTGTTTGGCGAGAGAGACGGCTGCTGCATCCACCTTGGGGTTCTTTAAGAGTGGATCCTTCTTACGGGAAAGAGAATAAAGCGATGATTGGGTTTTATTCATTCGCTTATTCTTCTCAGGCTGCTTCCACTCCTCCAAAATTAATTTTTCAAACGCCTTATCCAAGGGCATGCCCATCTCTCTCCCATGCACAGAGGGAAGGTAGTCTCTCTCCTCATCCTCTTGCGAGTCAGAGGAGGCTTCTTTAGTGTGCTTTTCCTCAAGCTGGAGCTTTTTAATGACCTGCGTCATAAAATCAGATTTAAATGGCAAGGGAAAGCGTCTCTCCTTATCCCTGGGGTCCATAACCTCCAGGTGGCCAGGCTGGTCAATGTCCTCCCAATCTGGATTGGAATCGAGATCGGAGTCAGACTCCAGGAATGATGAGGCATGTTCCCTGGCACGCTTGGAGTGTGATTCTCCCCCACTCTCCTCAGGAGACTGACAAGGGGAACTCAGGCCCTTGCTGTAGGCGCCCCCTAGTGGCCGCTTACTCTTTTTGCTAGCCTTGCGAGGGGCTTTTCCCGCCCCCTGATTACTGAGGGGACCTGAGGTGGGGGAACCCTGGCCCTGTAATGCCCACAGCTTGTCCAGAGACTTCTGGATCCTTTCCATAGATAGGGCAAGCGAGGCTATATCTGCTGGGGGAGGCCCCTGTGCTGCGGCAGAAGCCTCCTCGCTGTTCAAACCCTCCATGTTCCCTCGGGCTGCAGAGGGGAATGGGGGAGGGGCAGGGTAAACGGCTGCCACAAAAAGGGCGGGCTGGAGCCGCTCTGCGGGCCGGTCTCTAATCACCCGGAGGGAGCAGATCACTTTGGCTGACCCCCTACTCACAGTTCTCGGTACTGGCTCCCAGGCAGCAGCGCGGTCGCCAGTGCCTTGTTCCTGGGGCTTGCTCAAGTGCCAGTGACTGTTGATAGCCCCCTGCGGCGTTTCCAGGCTCCCGGGCGCTTGGCGCGGCAGCCGGAGCCTGTCGTTGAACGAGACAACCCCCTTTCTGTTTCCTTTTCCTTTCTCCCTTTTTTTTTCCTTTTCTTTTTTTCAACTCCGTGAGATGGAGGTGGAGGAGGGGAAGGGGGGGGCGCGGAGGGGAGACCGCTCCGAAGCCCTGTCTATCAGGTTCCCGGGCGCTTTGCGTGGCAACCTGGAGGCCGACGAGGGGTCCCTTACAGGAGAGAAAAACCCCGCCGGCCCTCGCCCGATGTTGATCCTGGGCGGCAGTTGATTTTTTAAATTTGATTTTCTTATCCTTGTCGGAGAAGCTGCGCTGACCTCCCAACGGCCGAAGGCAGAAGTTAGGACTGAGGAGAGGGCAGCTCCGCGCATGCGCAAGAAGAATTTCTTCTTCTGCCTCCTATCGGCCATCCGCAGAGCTACCCATGCGGAGCACTGACAGGGGACAGAAGGAGAAAGTACTTTCACAGTGATACGACTACTTTTAAAAATGGATATAATCTGAATCAATTACTTGTCTCTACCAATAAATATAAACTTGTCACAAGTTTCCAAATTAGCTAGTTATTTTTTACATCTAAATCGAAACTGATCTTGAAAATTAGGAGACAAACGAGACCCAAGAAGCTATTTTTTTTTAAAGAGTCATCATTGTGCTGTTAAAATAGTTACCAACATAGTTTCTTCACTTACACTACATAATGTCATTTTAGTTGTCAGTACAATTTTGTCTGGCCAAAAGGTAAAAATCACCTATATTAAAATGCCCAAACTGTGAAAAGATTATTCTTTTCAAGTTTGTATGTTATTGTTTCTCACGCAAAGCTAGTATTTGTTACACCCTTACAAAATATTCCATTTTCATGCAGTTATCTAGTACTTTACCTCTCCGAGTTCCACCATGAGTTCACAGTATCTCTGAATTTGTCCTAATCTTAAATGTATTTCTGCTGCTTCCTTTAGCCTTTCCTCCTTACTAGGTGCACCAATACCACCTCCAAACTTGGACATCTTTACAGTTGTGAGTTCCTGGGCTTTGGACTAACAGAAGAAGAAGAAGAAGAAAAAAAGTACGTTGCACTTCTCTTTTCCAGATGAATACAATTTTTGCTTCAACAAGTGACAAGCATTAAAATCATACACTGTTAAGGTCAACTGGGAGATATTGGAGGAGAAAAGAAAGTTAATTTTTTACTAAATGCTTTAAATGCTGAAAAATAAGATTACATTGATACACACACTGCATTATGTTTTTTTAACTGCAAGCATTTTGCCCCTTCAATTATTCTGCTTCATGTGTTCATAGTCACTAGTTGTATTCCATGATCATAGCTATGCAAGATTGTTACCATCTCTTCTAACCTCACCACACAGTGGGTAGGAAGGTTGATGAGATTCAAATCTGTATACTCTTCGCACCCTGGTCATTTATTAGATCACCACAGACCAGGAACACGTGTTTCTGGTCCAGTGTCCCTGCAAGGTGTCCTGCGAAGGTGGTGGTGGTGGTGGTGGAACACTGTGTGGGCTAATGCACACTCACGTTTTGGTGTGCAGGTCAACATGTGGGCATGCTGTCTGTTGTGGGGAATGCCGGTTGGCAAGGAAACTCTATGTACCAGCCACAAGCCCTACTTGCCTTCTTCCCAGATTTCCCTCCTTCTTGGCACTAGCACATGGAGCCTCCTTCCCAGCTACTTGCTTTGTGTGCCAGCCTCGAGCCCCACTTGTCTCCTTTCCAGGTGGGAATCAGGCAAGTGGGGCTTGTGGCTGGCACATGAAGCCTCCTTTCCGGCCAGCACTCTGAGCATGGCCACCAACCACTCCTGTCCCCTTGCCTGCCTGCTGGGAATGGAACAAGTGCAGTTGATGGTATGGGGGCAGGGGAAGAGTATGTGTCCACTGCCTGGAACAGCTCAGCTGGATGAGAATTTGCAGACATAATGGTAGCAGAAAGGAGAGCTTCCCTCACTACCACCCTAGCCACGCCATAGTCCTTCGAAGCCAATCTATGGTGCAATCAGTCAGCTTCAGCACAAGTTAAGCACCACCTGCACTCTAACTGCCTTGCCTCCTACTTCATCCACCTCAGGATTCCCAAGTACCAGGAGGACCTGTGTTGACACCACAGTGAAAGTGGATGCCGGGGTGCAACTGTGTCAATGGCCTTGGTCAACATGTCATTCCACAGTTGGTCCATCAACTCTGTATTTTCCATAGCTCCCATCATTATTGTCCTTTTAGAAATTTGTTTTTAATGTACCAAATTAAAATGTTCAAATAATATGTGTTGAATCCTAAGCAAATAAGATGATGAAAACATTTTGCTTCTGTTGCCTCAGTATAACATATTTTAAACAAAAAATGTGCTTATTTGTTTATCTTATTTTGGTAAGCCAGTTTACTGTGCTTAATTATAAGCGTCACAATTTTTGTGTAATCAAAATGATCTTATTGGCTGAACATTTAAGTGATGTATAAC
This sequence comes from Sphenodon punctatus, assembly GCA_003113815.1. Lineage (NCBI taxonomy): Eukaryota > Metazoa > Chordata > Lepidosauria > Sphenodontia > Sphenodontidae > Sphenodon > Sphenodon punctatus. The sequence continues at coordinate 805,611 of QEPC01015544.1, forward strand.
CTAAATTAGTTAGCACATTGGAAAACTGATTTCTCCCTTTAACAAACTGCAACCTCAACCTATCATTTCACGCCTTGAAGTTGGACTACATGACCACCAAGGCCATTCTTACATGGGCCCCACAGGGTGGAAAGGGGTCCGTTTCGTGCCGGTGGATGCACGGTGGGTGGGGCGGTTCAGATGAGCGCACATGCATCCTCACGCATCCCCCAGCCCATCAACACACACAGAGCAACCTACGTTTTCGCCGATTGCTCCATGCATGTTGATGAGTGGGGGGTGAGTGGAGATGCATGTTCGATGGCAAGTGCACGCGCAGTGAGTGGGTGTGCATGCGTGCTCCCACCGAACATGCATCCCCACTCAACCCCCACTCATCAACATGCATGGAGCAATCTTTTACATGGGATTGCCCCACACATGAACACCTAGATTTCTGGGTGTTCATGCATGGGTGTGTCTCTTGTAAAAAGGGCCTAAGGTTCTTTCCCACTGTACAGTTCTGTGATTCCATGTGGAGAGAGTTTCGTCTGCTTTTAATACTGACCAGCACAGCTGATAAAGCTGCAAGTTATGTGTACTCTTTAGCATTGCAATTACAGTTGTGGAGTAGCTGAGTGTTCTCACTTCCTTTGTTCCTGTGGTCCGTATTAACTTGTGAGGGGAAGTAAAGACTAAAGAAGCAGGCAAGCAAAGCGTCAGTGGCCTAAGGCAGTTAAAGTCTCAATGGGAGAGGTATGCTACAATGTGTCACTCATGAGTCCAAGAGGTTTATCCCCATATCTGAACTACTGCAACAGCAAGAAATAGATAACTTCTTTCTAAAATATATCTTCTTTTCTGCAGTATGCGCTGACCTACTAAAATACTGGTATTTGGTATTTTCTATAAACAGAATTAAACAAGTTTATCACAGCCTGCATGCTTCACTTACCATTCTAAATCTAACCAGATGTTTCATATGCATGATTCCTTTGCAGTAATTCTGTGGAAGCAGACTATCATCTTGACCTTTTATTACAGCAACTAGGTCCCACAAATTCTTACTGCCTCCTGGAGGCTGAAATCATTAAAGAGGAGAAAAAGATGGATTTCAATAATGCAGCTATGATATTAAGGTGAAACCTGTAAGCAATAAAAACCACATTTGTTAGTGAAGTCAAAAATAAATGAGTTCTTGCACTATCAAAATGTATCACAGGCAGAGTGTGGCCTGATACTGCACTGCACACCCTACTCAAGTAGGGAATGATTCTTGGTGTGGTTATGTTATTCAATGTAGTGAAGTGATTATATATTACACTAAACACAACACACACCCAACTTAGTCCCACTAATATGGTATTAGCATAATCATCATCGGTGGAGGATTACATCTATAGAATTCCTCCCTCCTTACCTTTAAAAAGCACCTGAAAACATATTTATTTCTAGGTGCTTTTAGGATCCACTGTTGGTTCCCTCAGCGTACTCTCTCCTCCCTTTTTCCTTCCCCTATTTTAAAGTATTTTATTATTGTTTTAATTTGTCTTAATTGTTTTAAATTGTTTATACTGTTTATATTGTTTTATACTTTGTGAAGCGCTCCAAGTGCCATCTAAGGCAGGGGGACACTATATAAATAAAATTGTTATTATTATTAATAATATAAGACAGAAGAAACATGTGAAAAATTTCCCAGGCATGTAATAAATAGTGTTAAAAAACATGATGCTACACACTAAAAAGTGACTGAAAGAGTCAAGCTTCTTACTTTGCAAATTTTTGTCAGTGCAGAGCTGCCATCAGCACCCATGGTGTAACTGCGGAGCCCATCGTGCATACAGCGACATATTCCCTGCTGCTTCCACGTAGTAGTTGTCACATATGGCCCCCCATGGAAACAACCAACCCAGCCTTTCCCTGGGGGAAAGCACTTGGTTTATTCTCCTTCCCCAGAAGCAGCAGAAGCTCCCTGCCTGCTGTCTGCACTCCAGAGAGACTGCAGTGCAGAAGATTACCATGTCAGTTTCCCCGGCCAATCCTCTGAGCTGCCAGACATCCTCACCCATGCTCTCACAGGAGCACAGACAGAAGGTGGGGAGATGCTTGAAAGTCCCTGCCCAAATGGGAGTTCCCAAAACTGCCTCCCCTCCTGCAGCTCATGCAGTTGTTGCCAGGGATCATAACTGCAATGCCAGGCAGCAAAAGCACAAGCAGCAGAGGGGGGGAGGAGGATTCCATATTTTCCCAGCCGCTTTGGAAGCTCTCCAAACGAGAGCCTGCAGAGCGGTTGAGAGAGGAAGAAGCGCCCCATCTCCTGGGGCAGAAGCTACAAGTGAACAGACATTCGCTCTGCACCAGCACCCAACACCCACCCACCCAGTTCTTTCTCAGTTGGCAGGTTGTCACTGCCCACCCACCAGGCTACGACGCCCAGTACATTATTACCCACCTACAGGGTTTTTTGCATGTGAGCATACACACACAAAACCCGGACGGTGAGCTTTCATCTGCTTCCACTGAAAGAATGCATGATGGTAGGATATGAATGTTTTGCTTTTATCAATTTGGGCAGCAAAGTAACAAGCTCTGGAAGTTTTCCCAGTCTTTCTACATCACCACACCACTGTGCAATCTATATAGGCCATGTGTTACAAAAAAAATATTTTGAGAAGGTTATGATTTGCTTAGTGTCTCGAATTCCTTGTTTAGCCAAGCCTCAAAGTAACAGCACATTCAAAGCACAGAAAGGTTAGAATTAAAATAAAATAAATATGAAGCATGCCAATTTTGCATGCCTTAGGTTTGCTAAAATTTTTCATTTGCTTTCAGGGATGAGATTAAGGGGAAATGTATTCTGTACAGGAACATTTTACCTATTTCACTGAGGAGATTTACGGTGTGCATACTTTGAAGCATGGACTTGGCAGGAATATGACTTTTGTGTCTGGGATGTACTCTGTGAAATTCCATCCAAAATTGGCTGAGGAGCCTCTTAGAAATCAGAGTTCACATATGCTCTGTAGAGCCTTATTAGAGTTTCCATAATGGATATGCTTGAGATATGAGAGAAGCAGCAGGAGTAGACTTTTCCTATAATTGCTTCTCCTGTCAGCTTCGGGAACATAAGGAACCATGATTAGAAGTTGTCACTGCTACTGTTATTTCATTAGCTGAAGTGACAGAGTTCTGTAATGTCTCTCTAAGCAGAGGGAAGGGGAAGGGACCTTCTCCCTCTTCGCACCACTTTGAAAATTAGTACAAGCTCCACAGGCCACACAAAAATAAAGATTACTTACCGTAACTTAGTTCTTCAAGATGGCTCCATGCATTCTTGCATATGGGATCATATGTCCACGTGACTGGCAATCGGATGTGCTTGTCTCTTTAAGAGCAGTTCTTAAGTGTCCAGATAGTAGTGTTCTGGAATATTCCTATCCACCCCCTCAGTAAGTACTCCTCCCTTCAGGAAGGCGAGGGGTATAAAAGGAGGGGGTGGAGCCTTATGCACCAGTTCCAAAACACCCAGCTGGCAGAACAGTTAGAGTATCCAGCTGAGGGGAAGGTGGGCAAGTGGTGAGAATGCATGGAGCCATCTCGAAGAACTAAGTTACGGTAAGTAACCTTTATTTCTTCTTAGAGTGGCTCCATGATTCTCACCTATGGGAGAATATAAGCAGTTTGCTTACCTGTCACATGGCAGTGGGAGCTGGATCATGGTATAACAGCCACCAGTACCACTCTCCCAAAGGATGTATCTCATTGTGAGACTAAGTCAAGAGAGTAGTGTTTGACGAAGGTGTCGGTAGAGGCCCATGTCGCGGCTTTGCCGATATCAGAGATAGGAATGTGTCAATATGCAGCTGTAGTGGAATGTACTCTCAGGCCAGGTGGGGTATCTTTTCCCGCTAGTTGATAAGTAGTAATGCATGCTGAGATAAGCTTGGATAATCATTGTGAGGACAACCTTGTCCCTGGAGACCTTCCCTCAGAGGTGATGAAAAGAGAACCTGACTTCCTGAATGGCTTGGTTCTATCGAGGTAGAATGCTAATGCCCTTTGCACGTCAAGCATATGGAGAGATGCTTCTAATCTCGAGGCATGTGGTCAAGGAAAGAAGGTAGGTAGTGTAATAACTTGGTTAATGTGGAAAGTAGAGACGATCTTAGAACAGAAGGCTGGATCAGTTCGTAGTTGCACCTTGTCCTTAAAACAAGAGTAACTAAGGAAGGGATGCCCGGAGGGCTGCCAGTTCAGAGACTCTGCAAGCTGAAGTGACTGCTACCAGGAAAACAACTTTGTACGTGAGATATCTTAAGGGTGCGCTACAGAGAAGTTCAAAGGGAGGTTTTGTTAGTGTAGAGAGAACAAGTGTCAAATCCCATTGGGGTGCTGGGGCAGTAGTTGGTGGGAAGAGGTTATTAAGTCCTTTCAGAAAAGAACGAATGAGGTGTTCAGAAAAAAGTACTTTCTGTTCTGGACTCTGGAGATGTGTCGACAGGGCTGCGAGGTGAACACAAACAGTAAAGTAGCCAAGCCTGCTTGTTTGAGATAGAAAAGGTAGTCTAGAATTGCTGACAATGGTAAGGCATACAAGTTCAAGTTCTTTGTAGCGCACCAATTAAGAAATATCTTCCACTTGGCAGCATATGCTTTCCTAGTAGATGGCTTCCTTGAACTTACTAGGACGTTTCTGATATGCATTAGAAGAGTGTTAAAGTATATACCACACTGAGGTGGAGCGAGCAGAGATTGGGGTGGAGCAGAGTGCCTTCTAGTTGTATGATAAGATCCATGGGAAAAGGCAGTGTCCACTTGTGGATTGCCATGAACTGGAGTGTTGAGTACCACGTTTGCCTGGTCCATTTCAGGGCGATCACAATAAGAGGAGTTTTATTCCTATGAGCTTTGTGAATCATTCTCAGAAGGAGCAGGAATGGAGGGAAGGCATAAGCGAACAGGTTGGTCCACGGCATGGCAAAGGCATTGGAGAATGATCACGGTGCTCAGCCTCCTCTGCTGTAGAACCAAGGTAGCTTTCTGTTGATCTCAGAGGCAAACAGATCTATGCTGGGTTTCCTCCATGTCTTGAAAAGATGGCGAGCAATCCTGTGTGAAAGGGACCATTTGTGCCTTTGGCAGTGTACTCTGCTGAGGTAGTCCACTGGGGCATTCTGTTCCCTTGGAAGGTGAATAGCTGATGGCATGATTTGTATGTCTATGCACTAGTACCAGGTCCGAAGTGCTTTGTTTGTTAATTACTTCGACCTGACCCACCCCCACCCCCCAAAACCCAGCCTATTAATTGATTAATAGGCCCAAATCATTGAGGAGGGCAATAGTGATTTATATGTTGTTGTGGAGACAGTCTACTGAGTTGGTCACAAGCAGGCAATCGTCTAGATAGGTGTATACAGCTACTCCCCTTTTACGTAATTCCATTGCCACTGGAGCCATGCAATTGGTAAAGACTCTGGGAGCAGCTGAAAGGCCAAATGGCAAGACTGAGTATTAGAAACAGCGGACTCCTGCAATAAAACGAAGATATCTCTGTTGAGTGCGTCGGATGGAAATATGGAAGTAAGCATCCTTGAGGTTAAGTGCTACTAGCCAACAGTTTAAACAAAGAGCGGGGAGGATTGTAGGAAGGGATGCCATATGGAATTTGAACTTCCTGACAGTGGTTAAGGTGTCTGACATCCAAAATGGGTCTCGTACCACTATCCTTCTTGTCAACAAGGAAATAGCGGGAGTAAAAACCTCTCTGGAGGTTAGAGAGGAATCTTTTCAATGGCTCCTTTCCCCAAAAGGGATCTCACTTCTCCCATCAAGGATGTCTTGTGAGAGGTGTCCCGGAAGAGGGAAGGGGAAGGGGGGGGGAGGGAAGAGAGAATGAAATTGAATGCAATAGCCCTGTTGTACGATTTCCAAGACCCATCTGTCAGTGGTAATGTTAGATCAGACAGGATAGAAGGGGGCTAATCTGTCCTTGAAATTTAATTTGGCTTTGGCAGTGCACTTGACCTCAGGGAGATCAAACCCTCGACCGAGGCATAGATCCCTGGGTCAAAGTGGAACCTCTCTGCTTTGATCTTGGTTTAGAGAATCGTCTATAGTTCGGTTGATAGTGGTATAGCTGCGTGGGTTGTGGTTGTTGTGTATACCTTCTGGAATGAAAGGAAGGTCAATGCTATTTGTAGTAGTTCAGGGTAGCTGTTGATTTGTAGGGCCTTTTGGGCACCTGTCGTACAATCCCTTGGGCTCTGGCTGTCTGACACATCTCTTTAACGTTTCGTCGGTCAGTTTTGAAAATAGGCCATCCCCATCGAAGGGTAAGTCCTCCAATCTAACCTGGTAATGGAGCCAGGCATGTTGTTGGATGGTAATAGATGCAGCTGTTCCTCTAATGGCGCTATCTGCAACATGCATCGCCATAGTGAGCTGGTATTGGGCTAGTTGGGTGCCCTCTAATTGTAAGGCTTGCAGTTCCGCCACAAGGCATATTGATAGGCTGCCATAGCAGCAGCATAGTTAGAGCTTCTGAGAGTCAAGGTGGACACCGAAAAGGATTTCCTACCCAGGATGTCTAAGTGGCAACCTTCTTTATCCGAAGGAGAAGTTTTCATTGTTCCTGCCAAAGATTTTGATGTTGCTGCTGCCACCACCACAGAATTTGAAGCTGAGTAGTGTATAAACATGTTGTTGGTGTGGGTCACCAGATACAAGGCATCAGCAAGTTTGCAGATGGGAGCAGTGGAAGATGGTGTTGCCCATGCAGTTTTAGCAAGTTCAAGAAGTTCTTCAAAAAGGGGCAGAACGATGTGACCAGAGTCTCCTCCGGCAAGGACTCCAAATACTGGATCAGAGGGAGTCTTACGTAAAACCTTGGCCTGTATTTGGGGTAGAGTCATGGTGAATTTTTTGAGAATCGAATGGAACTTCGGAACATCTTCTGTAGCAAGCGTAGTAGAAGAATCAGAGATGTTGTCACTAGGTAACAGGAGCATTGTGTCCTCTCTGTTAGTGGACTGGGTGGTTTCAGAGGCATTTACACCCGGGTCAGGAGATTGGTTTTCCGGTTGCACAGGAGGTTTTGTAATAGCGTCATGTGGAGGGGATCCACTGAAGTCGAAGTGGATGGCTGCACAGGCTCAGGAATATTCCCCCTAGGGGCTCATGGTAAACTTAGCTGTGGCTGAGGGGGGGGGTCAATGGAGGAATAGCCCCTAGACAATGTAGAATGAGAGTGAGAATGGGATCTCTTTTTCCTGCTGTGGCAATGGTATTTATGGGAGCGCTGAGAGCGGTCAGGTGATGAATCAGAGGAGAAGGTGGAATCTCTTGAGTGCTGGAGTGAGACTCAGGCCAAGATCTCATGTCCCATTCTGGGGGTGGAGCAGGGTGGTGATAGTCCCGGAATCTTGGGTTGGTACTAGGTGGCCTATTATGTGGTCCCTAGTCCCAGCTATAGCCTGCATGTGGATAAGGCATTGGTGGGGCACCGTAACAAGGATCCCAGTACTGTGGCTGTGATTGCTGACCCATGCTGGGAGATGCTCTGTATAATGGGGCTGGCCTCATGCCTGGAAATGCTGTGTATAATGAGGCGATGCTGGGATATTTTCCTATGCAGGAGGGACGTTATCTCATGGATGGATAGGGTTCACGTTCCTAGCTGGCGAGTGCCTCGTGATTACTGAGTGGCAGAGCGGTGGTGCTGGCCTCTGCAAGGGTTGTGCCAGTAGCGTGGGCAAAGAGGGCGGTGTCATTCTGTTAAGCAGTGGCAGTACCACGGGTGGTGCTGATTTGTGCAGCAGTGGTGCGGGCATCAGAAGTGGTGCCGGAGATTTACACGGAGTGGTGGATCTGACCAGGGAATAGCCTGAGCAGGTGGAAGGGCTATGGTGCTAGTTAGTTTTGCACAGAAACTTTCTTGGGCTCATACGGCAGAGCTGATTGCTGAGTCCAGGCTGGGGGTCCAATAAAATGTCTTTTTGAAGTCTGGGAAAGAGTCCTACTCTGTGGGATGGATCCCCTTCTATGATCTCTGACAGGACATCAAAATCCCCCTGAGATTGAGGTAATTCAGATAAGGGCCCCACCTGAGTAAGAAACCCCAAATCAGCGGGGATGACATCGCCCTGCATGGGCTGGATTTGCATTGAAGCTGCACCTGAATGGAAGTGCCCTGTACGGGCTCAGGCTGAGCACTCTTTTGCCATGTTTAGGCTTTGCAGGGTCATGCGGCCTGGCTTGTCACTTCTGTTTAGGTGGGGCGGCTTTGGGTGGGGAGGAATTACTTGGTGGCTGAAGGGCCTGTTCCACGAGGAGCTCATTGAGGTATCTCCTTCAGTCATTCATAGCTCTTGAAGAGAGCCTGAAAGACCAGACAGGCTCTGCTATTGTGTTCCTCACCAAAACAGAGGAGACAGTTCCCGTGTCCCCCAGAAATAGGAATAGGATAAGCCCAAGAGGTACAGCACTTAAGTCCTGGTTTTTTTGACAGGCTTAACCGCCATATGCGGCAGGCCGTCTATTCACTCTAACTACTAACTAATCAGGTAACTACCAACAGGAACTAGAAGAACTATATACAATAAAAATCTAACTATATACACTGAACTATAACACTATAGACTGCTGAGGTAACTTGTGAAAGAAAAGAGCAAGCGATCCTTCTGCTTGTGCAGTAACAGGAATTGGTGGGTTAGACTCCTCCCCCTATTCCCCAAGGGAGGAGTACTTACTGAGGGGATGGACAGGAATCTTCCAGAATACTACTATCTGGAAACTTAAGGACTGCTCTTAAAGAGACAAGCACATCCGATTGCCAGTCACGTGATCCTATAGGTGAGAATCACAGAGGCACTCCAAGAAGAAATTGGGGGTTCTTGAGGGGTCCACTTGGGAAGAGGAGAGTCCAGATCATGGAGCTGTCTCCCAATCCTTGGGTGCATGCCCTCATCTCTGCTCCCTTACTCTGAGTTCAGTCTTTCAATCTTTGAAGGTAGGGACTGGATCCAAGGGTCAGATCCAGGAACAGGAAAGGGGCCAATTAAAAGGCCAACTAGAAGGCCTGAGGTTCCTCACCCTTGCTCTAAAGGTTCTATTCTTGCAGAAGTAGGGATCAATGATTCCACATGATAGTAAGCTGAAAGCAAACTTTAAAAAAGAAAAGCAGCAGCAGTCAAGGAAATTACAGTAAAACAACTTAAAAAGAAAGATAAAGTTTCAAAAGGCAAGCAGTACTTAATTATGAAACACTAGACCTAACATTACCTGTACAACCTTAGCTTGAACCTTATCATAGTCTTGAGTTACAGAATCCCTGACTCTTTCAGTGCACAAGGATGCTCAGTGACGTAGGTGGTGTGTGTGTGTGTGTGTGTGTGTGTGTGTGTGTGTGTGTGTGTGTGTGTGTGTGTGTGNGTGACGTAGGTGGTGTGTGTGTGTGTGGAGTGGCGGGTGTGAGTGACACCTACCGACACCCATCTCCGCCCACGGAGCATCCTCCATTCTGTTGGAGGGCTCTGTGGGTGGAGGTATGCGTGCGGTGGGTGTTGATGGGTGTGTGGCGAGAGCATGCACGCACAAACACTCGCCACCTGTGGCGTTTACATGGGCGCACACCAGCTGAACATCCATCCATCCCCCCACCTACTGGCAGCCATTTATATGGACTCCCCCTCCCCCTGCCGCGCACATGCCCAAACACCAAGTGGCAGCAGGGGGAGAGGGGGCGTCTGGGTAAAAACAGCCCAAATCAGCTTTGCGTAGTGAATAAGCTGATGCCTGTAGAACCATTGCCTTTGTGACTAGGAATCCTGTAACAAATCAGGAGGCTGATTCTTTGGATTGTTTCGCTCTTCCTCTACGTAATATATATATATATATATATATATATATATATATATATATAAAAATTATAAAGGTTTTGTTTAAGGAACGATGACATTTATATAAATAAGTACACACACACACACACACTTTTTGCCATAGGGTACTTACAGAGAAACATTCTGAAAACAACCGTAGTTTTTTCCCTCGAGGATTACCAGTCAGTTTGTCTACCTCTTGTTTAATATCCCTGGACACCTTACCACACAGCAAAGGAGGAGCTCCGACTTCCACAGCACGATCTAATAAATACAGTTATTGACGTATGTAACTTTTTTTTTTTTTAACAGAGTGAATAAAATTTTAAAAATGGAAAATAACCTATACGTATATATGATTTACTTACCAGTATTGCCAATAATCTCATCCCAAGATCTATCTGCCAGGATATTTATTTGGAGAGGGTTTATTAGAGGGGTTAAAGACCAAAGTCTCACAGTGGAGTCACGAGAGCATGATGCCATAGTGAAAGGACGACTAGGGTGGCACGTTAATCCTAATGAAAAGACCATTTTAAAGCAAATCAGCAAATTAAATGTATCACTTTATTCACTTTAATGAACATAATGTATTATCCACTTTAAAAGGTGAAATATAGGATATAAAAGTCCAATATAAAAATATAAACATTAGCATTTCAAAGTATATTACCATATACATCTGCACCATGATCGTACACTGTATCCAAACAGGTTCCATCTCTTGTGTCCCACACTCTTATTGTATAATCCCAGCTGCCGGATATTAACAGGTAAGGAATTTCAGTATTCCACATCAGTCCCCGAACTGGTGCTGTATGTCCACTAAGAACATTTATACAAGCATCTTGTGTGTAATCCCATATTCGAACAGTACTGAAGAACAAAACATAAAATGATTATATCCTGCAACAGCACTACCCAAACCATGAGCAGGGACCCATGTTCACTGCACTTTCCCCATTGCTGCCAATGGGGGGAAACATAATAAGCACGGGTCTGACTACATGTATGCTTGTAAACATATAACAATATTTTAAGCATATTTACGAGAAAATGAACATCACAGAACTTAGACAAACACCACCTACTCTTAAAACGCCTTACAAGATAAGTACCTCTAACGTATGGCTTCACTGTTATTGCACTATATATTTCCTTCCCATTTTTCCTGTACGCAGCTTATGAGTCTGAAATGGCCTCTGTGCAAGTGATGAGCCTTCTGAATAATCTGCATAAAGGTTTTGTTTTGTTTACTTTTTTGCAATGTAGATACACACCTGATTATGGTGCCATTTAGCATTAGAATTTGGTCAATTTGATCAAGCATGACAAAGAAGAGAGAGGCAGAAGACTAACTTACGTTTTCCAGAATTGCATTGCTATACAGCTCCCAGTGATTTTCAAGTGTAAAGACGGTCTCATAGAGCTCCACAGTTATCATTGCAGTGAACCCACATCAAATCAATAGTTTAAAGGTAGAAAACTTTGATTCTTTCAACCCTGTAAAGTCAACCTGGGTGCTGCAAATCAACTTGGGTTAGCTGTCAGGTGCTGATTTTAACCTAAATGGCCCGGGCCCCACATATCGGAAAGGTTGCTTCTTCTCCACTGCAATTCCTGCAGTCAGCCAGAAGTACCTTTTTGCAGGTACCATCTGCCCACCAGGTTCATACAGTGAACACATGCAGAGAGGCATTCTTGGTTGCTGACGGTTTGTCAAAGCCTGAGTGTTTTCTGGACGCAAATGTAAGGCTTTTCTTTTTGTCCAAGCATTCAGCAGGCAAGAATAGGGGTTGGAGTCGCTAGGTTTTTTTTATGATGTTTATGTTCTTTCATTTTTATATGGTTTTTATACTGTAACCTGCACTGAGACTTAGGGAAAAGGCAGGATATAAGTTTAAATAAATAAATAAGTATAATCAGAAGTGCCACTGAAGGGGTATTGGCCCTTAATGATCTCCAAAGATTATCCAAAGTAGGACTGAATACAATCAGCCAAGGAGATCCGTCTCCTCCACTTGGAGAGTCCAGAAGACAGTGGGAATATACAACATCTGCCTGACATCGTGCCCAAATGATGTGTGGCTGTCACTGACTCCACTCCCTGGATAGGATGTAGGCGTTTTGCCATCTGTTTACTACACAGCCACTCTCAGAATATTAGCACTGCTATACAGACACAGTCAGTCCAAACAGTCCAATTCCAGACACGATCAGGAAACAGGGCTGTGTACTGTAAATGTTAGTAATAAAATGCAATGAAAGAAGCAATATTCTGTTTAATTAGTTACCAGAAACTCTGCAACCTTATTCAGAGAATACACACCCATCATCCGACCCACTGCAAAGGATTCCTTCCCTGAGAGGAGACCACCGTACATGAAACACCTTTGCAGCATGCCCAGTAAAAACCTTTAGTGGCTGATCAGAGCTGGTTGCTAGGTAATAAACACGAACATTTTTATCTTCGCAGCCAGTGGCTATCATATCTCTGCAAAATAATTATACAGTCATCAGCTAAGAGACTCACAAGAAATATGTTGGTTTTAATCCTAAAAACCATGAGTATACGTAAAATTTCCCCCAAACTTGTCGGTCTCTCCCTCATCCATGGCCCATGCTTTTTCATTAAGACTCGTCTTTACTAGCTGAAATTATGCCTTCATGTCTGCAATACGGATAACAGCATCAGACCAGATCTTCAGTGAGTGCAAACTGGAACAGTTCTATTAATTTTATTTGTATTACAGTGCTGATGGAAGGTTAGCCCATCTAGGAGTACACCAGAGAAACAGAATGAATGTTTCTACTTTTTGTACACATCATGCAAGTAGGGGTGGGGAGTTGTGTGTGTGTGTGTTTGTTTAACATTGTGTGTTTTGTTTTTGATTTTTTTTAACATTTGCTACTTTAGAATTCTGGCTGCCATATCAACTGAAAAAAGGCTATAAAATATTATTAGTTGTTATTTATATAGCACAAGCAATGTGCCTGGCACTGTGAACAATCATGATTAGAAACAAGTCCCTGCCACAAAGGATTTAATATCCAGAACAGACAAGGGAGGGGAAACAAGGTGATATGAACATAGGAAGAGACAAGGATACATTCATCAAACAGAAAAGTTGCAAATGCACATGCTTAGCTTAGTTACAAGGGGAGGAGGGGGATCCTGAAAGACAAGACCATAATGAGAAGCATAAATTAGTAATCTTTGGGGCTGGGGATGAGAAGCAAGGGAAAACCTGACAGAAAGGTTAGGTTTTTAAGAGGAATTTGAAGGTGGGGTGAGGAGGGGAGGGGAGCAGAGAATACTGTGTGTGTACTTCAAGTGAATGGGGAAGGGAGACAAAGTGGTTTGAATGATATCTTTTATTGGACCAACTGCTACTGGTGAGAATGAGCAAGCTTTTGGGCCACACAGGGCCAAATAAAATGCTACAGATTTTGTACTTTTTGTACCTCTTGAAATCAACCTGGGTCTTATACAACAAGTTTCTATATGTTTATAGAAAATTGTGAATCTCAAATGATAGCTATGTTGAACTTTGTTTTAAAGAGCTAGGACTTTTTTGTCTGGATTTAATTTTGTTTGTTGCAGTGTATGGCTGTTAAATAGCAAAATGCTTGGATTCTATAAGTTTTTAATAAAGACAGCAAGCAGGGGTTTTATTTGAAAATGAAGCACCTGTTAAAGAATGCCTAAACCAAGGAAGGAGGCCAAACTTGCCAAGTGTTAGTGGCACACTATGACATATTGTCATTCTATATTTTTCCCGTGTAATACATGGTCACATGGCTATAGGGACTTTTCTCATAGCTTTTAGGATTCCCAGAGTCTGGCAACCAAGCTGCTCATCCTTTGTCCACCTCTGCATCCCATTACACTCAAGAATAATTTTCAATTTATTCTGGAAAATTAAAGAGTGAAATTATGGCATTCCAAGTTTATTTTATTTTTAAAAAAAAATAGATTTTCATGTTAAATTGGCTCATTTTACAAGTTTCTGTCTGAAGATTCACCCTGTCAACGGCAGTAACATTGAATTCTTTTCTTCTCAAACATCCTAATCTGCTAATACAAACAGCTAAAAGACAAATCCTGCTCTCATTTATACCTATGCCCTCAACCTTTGCCCTCAATAAGAAAATGTTCCGCACTTTCTGTACAGTGCTAATACAAGACAAGAATAAGACAACATACTAATTCTCAAAGATTGAAATATCAAACTTATAAATGATGTCTTTAGAGACTTTTTAAAGGGAGCAGAGGAATTTTCATTCAAGGGGTATGATCACGCAAGAAGGGTATTGCCTGTCAGGATTCACTGATTTAAACAAAGATCACAACAATGGCATCACATTTTAAAACAACTGTGTGCTATCTACATTTCATTCATTTAGGTTTTAAACATTATTCCCTCATTCATGAAATTTTACTCACTTGTTGTTCTGGCTCCAGTCACAGCCAAAAACTGCAGCCGGATGTTTGTACTTGTGAAGAACTTTGCCATCAATAGTTCGAATTATACTAAAATTAATTACAATATTGAAACAGAAGAATAATTAGAATTTGGAGCAGAACATTCTAAAGGTCAATATCGGGCATATAGGGCGAGATGTAATAAGAGTAGTGGTGAAGAATGAGAACAAGAAATCTCATATTTACAGCAAACCACAACAGCAGCTCTGCAAGTCCCAAATGCAAGGACTATTTAGTACCTCTAGACCTGGTTAAGCCTCTCAAAAAATGCTGTGAAGAGGTGAATAGCTGCATTCTCCAGGCTCTGAATATCCCTTTTACTCAGTCCTGTGGTTCTAATGCACACTCTTCTTATTGGAGGAAGAAGGGGAGAAAAGGAATCAGGAAAGAGGATCCTCAATATTTTGTTGGATACTGAATCCATTTTTGGAATATTATATAGATATATGTATATGCGCACACACACACTATCACACACACTTCCATATATTTTCATATTATGTAATTTCCATATATATATATGAAAATTACATAATATGAAAATGACATATGTAATTTTATACATAATATATATATATATACACACACACACACACACTCACTCACTCACTCTATAGGGATAGTGATGTCTTTCTGCTTCTGATCATCCTGCTTTTCTCAGATATCTAAACAGAGGTGGGAAACATTTGGCCCACTGGGGGCTGAATCTGTGCCCCTGAAGGGCTCCACAGGCTCCTACTAAGAAGCATGGCTCATAACCCGGAAGCACTCCACAGTTGTCCAGTTACTGACAGGTTGATGGTGGCCTTCAGAGCACAGATGGCAGGCTAGAGTTACAGGGGCTGGGGTACATATCCAAGAGCTGGAGACCATGGTCTAGAACTTGCTGTAAAATAGATATTTCCAACCACAATATTTTATTGCAAATTTTTTAAAAATAAAAACACTCAATTTTACACTCTATACCACAGAATAGTTATGAAGATTGGAAAGAGATTGCTGAACAATCTAGTCCTAATCTAAAGTTTCAGATTCAAAGGAATTACCCTACTCTTCTTTTTAAACTTAGGTTGTTTTTCCCCCCCGACAAACACCTCCCCACCCGTTACTAGGGATGTACACAGTAACTCACTTTCATTTTTGTTATTAATTTCATTTTCATTATTAAAATGTCATTCGTTTTTGTTCTATTTTGTTAGTCTTTGTTCCGTTTTAGTTTTTACTTTCCTTTTTGATTTCTATTGTTTTCAATGGAAAACACATTTTTGGTTGTACTGTTTTTATTTTCCATCCACGTTTGATGAAACTTGGTGTGATTGTATCCGCAACAGAGGGCATTATTTGTGCCAAATTGCAGAATGAATGGTTAAAGGAATCCCATTTTATAAGCAGTTTCAATTTGTTATTTTACAAAATTCTGTGTACATTCCTGCCTGTAACATCTTGTCTCCCATCTGATTTGGACAACACTTAGAAAGATTATACCCCTCCCCAAGGGTACTACCCATGCCAAATTTCAGAAGAAGTGGATAAAGGATCCCGAAGTTATAAGTGATTTAATTTGAAATGCATTTCTGGCTGTAACATCTTTGTAGTGTATCCAGTTTACATGAAATCTGGACAGCTTCTATCCCAAACCCGTAGGAGCATCTCTTCCAAGTATCAAAAGAATCTGATAAAGGTGCCCAAAGTTATAAGCCTGCACAGCATCTGGGGAGTCTGAGCCTATGCCAGGGATTCGCTTATGTTTGTCACTGTGGTACAAGATATGTTTGATCCCAATTGGCCGGCAGAAATGTCACCCATATATCATTCTGTGCTGTGACCACCACAACCCCTCTCCCTCACTTGTTAGTGGGAAGTTGGAAGCATCTGCTTGGAAAGCGCCAATAAAAGATTCTCTTATGTCATTTGTCACAGTGCTGCAGGATGTGATTGTGATGACAACTGGCCCACCTGGATGTGTGAACCATGTCTCCTGATTGCTGGGATACTATCCCCCTGCCTCTTTGCTTCTTGAAGTCTTAGTTATGTCCCTTCTATGTCCACCTCAGAGCCACCCAGGATAGGTCCTGGAAAGCTGGAAGCATGCAGTGAGAGAGGCAATCACATCTCTTTCCCAGCCAGGGTGTCTTTGAAATGTCAAGCCAATTGGCCAGAGGATATATCTGTCGACTTTGCTGTTTGGCATAGGCTTCAGTCTGGGCGGGCACCCGAGGTACATGGGGGTATCTGTCAACTTGCAGAGAATGGCCCAGGAGGGGGCAAGAGGATGTTGGGCAGCACCCCAGGTGCATGGGGATTGGATTTATGTAGGTAACTGAACTCTTGCAGCGAGCTCTAGCGCACACACACAAAAAGCCTGCCAGAAAAGTCTGAGAAAATACTCTGACCAAAGCCAGAACTAATCACAGACAAAGAGCAGGCCCAAAGAACAGCAGCGTATATCTACCCTCTATGCCTGCTTTGAAGCCACCACTGATTGGTCCTCCTGTAAAGGTTGAATCATGCATTAACTAGTCAGTTAACGTGTCTGTCAGTCTGGTCCTCCTCCCTTCTACAACCCCCGCCCCCTCATGCCTGTCTCTCAATGGCACTGCATATGATATTTACCTGAACGAAAAAGTCATCAAGAGGGAAATTTCAATTGCTTATAAAATTTGGACCCTTTATCAAATCCTTCTATAATTTGGCAGAGATGATTATGAGCATCTGAGATACAGTCTTGCTAGATTTCATGTAAAATGGATGGAATACAAAGACATTACAGCCAGAAATGCATTTACATGTACATTGCTTATAACATAATGTTTGGCAAAAAAACAAGATCCACAATTGGGGATAGTGGGGTGCTCGGTTTCTACCCTCTGATTGCTAATAGAACTCGCTCCCCTATGCCTTATCTGGAGGGTAGCCTAACTCAAAAGAACAGAAGACTTTTCCTTTTGGCTAGACTAAAACTCCTTCCCTTCAGCTCTGGTGGAAGGTAGATATAGAGTTATTCCTCTGGCAGAGCGTTTATGTCAGTGCAATTTAAAACAAATTGATTGGCTGAAACATATTTTGTTGGAATGCCCCTTGTTTTTGGGGGCATGGAAGAAATATATCTCCCCCTGATTGCCCCTTTTCCAGGAAGGTCCTCTGAGTTTTATGTAAACCTCCTGTTGGGTGATTGTTCTCCTGCAGTTACGAGGGAAGTGGCCCATTATTTGGGGTCAGCGAATACTATGAAGTTGAAAATGAAAGTTGAAATATAGCAAATAATTATTCCTATTTTATAAAGAATTTATTAGGGATGTGCGAACAGAACTGAGTTTGGAAATTTGGTTTGGTTCAAAAATCGAGTTCGGTTCGAAAGTTCGGTTCGGTCGACCGAACTATTTGAGTTAGGTCAAATTCCGAACTTCCAAACTGAGTTCATACATTCAAACCCGGATTTTTTTGGCTTTCCGAACTGGTTTGAATTCAACCGAACAGTTCGGTCGAATTTGAGTTCGGTTCGAAAGTTCCGTTCGGTCAACCGAACTATTCGAGTTCGGGGTGAGCAGTTGCAAAGAAACCCCGGAAGGCGAGCAGTGAAGGGGCGTGGGCTTGCAGTATTGCCTGTCGGCGAAGCCAGCGGATCTGGCGGGGGGGAGAGTATGTGGAGCCTACAAAGTGACCTCAAACTGCACAAGGCGGTCAACGCAACAGGTGCCGTTTTGTATATTTTTGCAGCCTACACTCCAACAACAAGGTGACAGCTACTGGCGAGACTGGGAGGGGAGCCGACTCTAGAACTTCCGGGTCGGGAGACTCTTAAAAGGGACCTTATGCCTACGGCGCTGCTGTAGGCGCATGCTGTTAAGGCGCTGAGCCTAAGGGTGCACCCTTGTGCGCACGGCCTTAGGTGCTGGCTGTGGCCTGGCCGCTGTCGGGTCTTTGGAAACAGTGAAGGAGCGCCGGGGAGAGACATTAACAGACTGTATTAAGAAAGCAGAAGCATATAAAACCACCATTTATGGGACAAACTTTGCTACTTTTAGTCTGCAGTAAACCAGGCAGCTTTTGCGGGTGAGAGACTCATTAAGATACTGCTGGATGGATATGTGGGACTAACGGGATAAGACTTCATGGCCAAATGGACATTTGATGGGATGATAGTTTATAGGAGGGTTGGTTTCACTCCCTTGTGAGAATAAGATACCAGCTCAGGGCCTAACAGCAGGGAACGGGTGATAGCCCTATGGAAAATTTTGGATGAGGGTTTTTTGTATTCAGCTTCTTTCTCCTCTTGATTCAAGAAGCCCTGGGTGGAAATCGTAGGGAGGTTAGGATCCCAAACCTCAGGGAAGGTGAGAGACTCCCTGAAGGCAACTAATTGGGGAGGTGGAGCCCTAATTAAGGTTTGGCTAATTTTATAGAGCCCTGGCTGCTTACGGATAGGAGGAGATTCACAGAGGGAACGACAGGCACTACCAGGAAAGGTGAGAGCTCTCGTGGAGGATAGGCCTCTGGGGCTGAATCGAATGAATTAGAGAGGTTTTGCTTGCCGTTATCTGGCTGTGGCTGGAAAAGGGGGATATCAACAGTGGTGTGAAGAAATCCTTTGGGTTGGTGAGAGCACCCTTGGGAGAAGTGGGGGGGATCCTGAAAATGAAACTAGGAGAAACTTTAATCCACATCCTTGGTCATGTAGTGGATGGCAAATTTGTTATTTGGATGAAAACTTTTTTACACCCATACCCCAATTGTATGGTGTGTCCTTAATTGACACCTCAGGTAGAATTTATTGGAATTAAGACCAAATTAAAGTTAGTTAAGCCCTGGAGATAGGTATAGTCTAGGGGATTAGCAGACAAATTCCATGAAGGAGAGGATGGAACAAAGAGGTAAAAGAGTACCAGCATTACTGGAGGCAACAAGAGTTTTGAATACTCAGCTAAAAATTACTAATATTATAACTCACAAAGGGAAAGTGAAGGGAGATGCAGCATCCCCGAGTGACATTGGTTTAACATCAGGAGGGCAAGGAGGTCATGATACAAATCTCAAAAATTCAAGCACTTGCAATAAGGCAAATTTCAAGGTAGATTCCTTGCAGGAACCAAATTACATGTTACATCCATTAGTTTGTTCAACAGCCCTGAAGGGTTTGGCAAAAAAAAACCTAATACATCTAGCTTCAGTTTCTGGGGGCAGTTTGAATACTTTAAACTCCAATTTGGAGGACAGCTTCCTAACTTATTTGGAAAGCTATCAATTTCCTTCCCCCAAATATTCTGTCAAAACACAGTCACATGTTAAATCAATTAATTAAATAATTCATGAAAACTGTTGTTGTAGGTTACTTGGAAAATCAATTGATATTTTGGCTGCAGAAGTCCAAGCTATGGCTAGGGCAGTGAAATATGACTCAAGTTGCTTAAAAGAAGTTTGTGAGGAAATAAAGTGGCTACAAAAACGGAGATATGAAAGTTCCCCAGTTAAAACTCAGAGCCTATGCCATTGTCCCAACTATGACAGGTAAAAATGTAGATGAGGAGAAGATAGATGTAGAGGTTCCATCGGGAAATTATTATGACAATAAGGGTATATTCCTTAAGAGGGAGGAAATACATTTCTTTGCAGACCAAAACATTTTATTATATGATCTGAGGATACTTCCATACAAATCGGTCCAGCAATTAAAGGAGCTGGTAGCGCGTTATCTTGCATCTCGGCTGAGGCTTCAGGTGGCAAGGTTAGAAAAAAGGATCATTTTTGTAACCAGACTCCATCAGGTTAAGGGTGGTTTTCAGTTCCCCCCGGTCAGGACAGGCTGTAAGGACCTTGGGTTAAGGGAACAGATTTTAAAAATGGCAGAGATTTCAACAGCTGGTTTGGAAATAGGTGAAGACACACTCCCCTTTTTTAATCGAAGGGAAAGAACAACCAAAGTAGGACCAAGGTCTGGGTCATCAAAAAGGGATGTAAGTGAGCTGTGAGAGAGGGGAAAGAAAATGGAATGGAGAAAGAAAAAACAGCAATTCCAAGACACGTGTAAATGACTAGGAGTGGGAGGTATGGAGAAAAAAGAGGAAGGTTTGTCCCTCATATCTTGGAATATTGCAGGACTTGCAGACAAACTGATTGATAGGGATTGGATGAATTTTATAAGTAGCTACCATATTATCATGTTGCAGGAAACATGGATGGCCAAGGAGATTAACATAAATGGGTTTATATCACATTGAGTCCCAGCCTATAAGATCCATAATAAGGGTAGATACTGTGGAGGTTTAACCATATGGATCTCCAATACTGAAAAATATACTTCTAACCCAATTGATCTGGATACTCCTTTTATTCAAGCTCTTCAATTGGATTTCTCCAAAAGTAAATCAGTGATAATAATAAAGGTTTACCGCCCCCCTAAGAAAAAAGGGTCATATTCTGGGTGGTGGACTCTTCTTTTGGAGACAAAATTAGAATATTTATTTATTTATTTTTAAACATTTTTTAGTCGCCCCCCACATGCCTACAGCATCCTGGGGTGACGTACAATAATATAAAAACAATTTTTGTTTTTTAAAACCATTAAAACATAACAATATAAACAGGGTTGGGAAAATAAAATACAATACAATAAAGGGTAGGGAGGGTTAAAACACTAACCCACCCTCCCCCGCTCTTCCCCAAAGGCCTGGGTGAACAACCAGGTTTTACAAGCCTGCCTGAATATCAAAAGGCTCGGGGCCAGGCGAGCTTCCTCCGGGAGGGAATTCCAAAGACGCGGCCTGGCTACTGAGAATGCCCTCCCAATTGTGGCCGGCCGCTTAACCCAGAAGACCTCCAAGAAGGCACTCCCGGCAGACTGAAGGAACCACTCTGGGACGCGGAGGGCGAGGCAGTCCCTGAGGTACGAGGGGCTCAGATCGTGAAGGGCCTTATAGATCTACACCAATACCCTGAACCTGGCTCGGCATGCTATTGGCAACCAGTGCAGAGTCTGGAGCACAGGTGTTATATGCTGCTGATGACCTGTCCCTGTCAGGAGACGGGTTGCCACATTCCGCACTAGCTGCAGTCTCAGGACCAGGAACAAGGGCAGCCCCACGTAGAGCGCGTTACAGTAGTCCAGCCTCGAGGTAATGAAGGCATGGATGAGGGAGGCCAGGTCTGGCCTGAAGATGTATGGACGCAGCCTCTGCACTAGATACAACTGGCGGAAGGCGGCCTCGCCACCACCGCCACCTGTTGATCCAGGCGGAGATCCGAGTCCAACACCACCACCAGACTCCGGACCTGCTGAGCTATAGGAGGGCGAAACCCACCCACCCCAATCAGGGGGGCCAACACCTCCCTCGCCCTCCCCACCACCATCACCTCCGTCTTATCGGGGTTGAGCTTCAGTCTACTCTGCTGCATCCACTCCACCACGGCCTCCAAACACTGGGATAGCAACAAGACAGCAGGGTCTGGGTTAGCTGAAAAAGAGAGGTACAGCTGAGTATCATCAGCATATTGGTGACATTGCACCCCGAACCCTCTCACGACTTCCCCCAAGGGCTGCATATATACATTAAATAATAAAGGAGACAGGATGGAACCCTGCGGAACGCCACAGCACAAGGCGTGGGGGCAAGATGTTTCAGCTCCCAACACCACCCGCTGGCTTCTCCCCAAGAGGAATAAGCGAAACCATTCAAGAACAGTCCCGTCCAGACCCCCCAGGTCTCGTAGTCATCTCAACAGCAGCCCATGGTCCACGGTATCAAAAGTGGCTGAGAGATCTAGCAGGATAAGAAATGTAGAACATCCTGCATCCATCTCCCGGCGGAGATCGTTGACCAAGGCCACCAACGCCGTCTCAGTGCCATAGCCAGGACAGAACCCAGATTGAAATGAGTCCAGGAAACCACTGCCGTCCAGATGCGCCTGGAGCTGGATCGCCATCGCCCACTCAATAACCTCCCCTAAAAAGGGAAGGTTACAGACAGGTCGGTAACTGGCGAGTGCATCCACATCTAATGATGTTTTTTTTCCAGCAGGGGGCGCACCACAGCCTCCTTGAGGCAGGGCGACAGCCTCCCCTGCTGTAAGGATGCGTTAACTACTCTCGCCAGCACTGTCCCCAATGTCTCCCTGGAGGCTTTCACCAACCAGGACGGGCAAGGATCAAGTTCACAACTGGTGGCTCTCACAGACCCCAGATGATTTAGTGGATAGATTACAAAATCCTGCTCATCAGCTCCGCCGGGTGTGACTTTGCAGACGCTATGAGGGCAGCAAAGAATTCCTTCTTTGCTGTACTCACAGCCTCGACATAGGATCGCAAACGGGTCCTATGGAGAAGTCGGTCGGAGTCAGAGTGAGTCTGACGCCAGCATCACTCCAGCCTCCTGCCTACTTGTTTCATACACCACAGCCCCTCAGTGAACCAAGGGGTCCTGCGGTGATGAGACAGAGGCAGGGGGCATCTCGGAGTCACCCTGTCAATGGTCTCCCCCAGCCAGCTATTCCAATGCTGGACTAGCTCATCGACAGAGTAGCCATCCAGGTCCAAGGTTAATTCCCTCAGGACCTCTTGGAACTGCTGAGGTTCCATCAGCCTCCGAAGGCGGATCAACCTAACTGGTCCCCCATCCCCTTCTGGAGGGGGTGTGCTGAGAGACTGGCCTGGAGAAGATAATGGCGCCCCATACTATACTAATAATGGCGGGCGATTTTAATGCTAGAATAGGGAATTACCAGGGTAGAGAAATTAAAAGGGGAAAAATTTTATGGCACCTGATACTAGTATGCGGGACAACAGGACAAACTTTGAAGGGAAAAGATTATGAAACTTTATGCAAAATAATCGATGGAGAAAATTAAATGGGGCTATTTCCTCAGATTGGCCAGGACAGTTTATATCTCATTCATCCTGGGGTCTGAGTACAATTGATTATATGATGGTCAAGGAAGAACATTGGAATTATTGTAAGCACTTCCAAATACAAAGCGGACCAGAGAGTGACCATTATCCTTTAATAGTAAATTTTTGGTTTGAAAAAGAGAAAGGGTTTGACAGGTCCCCATGGGGGAAAATATGCAGGAAAGTGAAATGGAATGGAGAATTGGAGACAAAGATAAAGGACATTTGTCATGGCCTAGTTGAAAAAATGGAAGTAAAAATGAGAACTGATAGCCCTCCTGAGGATATCTTGGATGGCTATCAAGAAATATTGGAAGAACTATATAAGGTTTCGTTTGAGCCACAGAGACAACAGGAAAGTAGTAAGGGACATAAAGCCTGGTTTGATAAAGACTGTCAAAGGGAAAAAAGAAAATTGATGGAATATTTGGAGGAAATTAAGAATTTAGAGAAATGTTTAGCTCCAAATGGAGGCAAGCCAAACAGAGATATAAAGGCTTTCTTACACAAAAAAAGCTGGATTACCAGAAATATCTATGGCAGTGCCTTAGTCAGGCAGTCAAATGGAAAGATGTACGTTTATTTTGGGAAATTGTGGGTGGGAAATCTAGAAATAGAATTATGATCCCGGATGCCTTTATAACTGCCACGCGTTGGACAGAGTATTTCAAAGCAAAGTTTGGGATTACGGAGGATGTGGGTATTCAAAATCTGGATGAGGGAGTCCCTGGAAGGAATCTTAAGGGAAAAGATCCAATTGATTATAGGGTAACTGAAGAAGAGGTAATGAGTTTCATTAAGGAATTAAGGAGGCGTAAGGCATGTGGCCAAGATTCAATATCAGCTGAATTGTTAAAACTAGTGCCAGAATTTTGGGCCCCAGTGCTGACCAAGGTGATGAATATGGCTACTGAACAAAACAGAACCCCCAGCTCTTGGAAAAACAATATATTGATTCCAATTTATAAAAAAGGAGACAGGGCAAATCCAGAGGCTTATAGGCCCGTTAGCCTCATTGATATCCCTCCCAAAATATATGGTAAACACCTGTTGGGTCATATTAGAAGCTGGATGGAGGACAAAAATATAATGGGATAGGAGCAGGCGGGCTTTCGACAGGGGTACTCCTGCATCAACCAGTGCTTCTCTCTTTTCAATCTCCTCAAGAAATATGAGTGTTCAAAACAGCCAGTATACGTTGCATTCATAGACCTTCAGGGTGCTTTCGATATGATAGACAGACAAATATTGTGGAAAAAGTTAGATTGTCTGGGAATGGATCCAAAACTGCTGAAGCTCATTCAATATTATTATAATGATACAAAGACGTGCATTAGATATGGAATCAAGGGTGAACTTACTGAGCTTTTCCCAACAGGGAAGGGGGTTAAACAGGGATGTGTAATTGCCCCTACCCTGTGTTTGGATTTTTTGTAAATGATTTAGTGGATAGATTACAAAATCCTGCTCACCATCTCCCAAAGACGATAAGGGGTGAGATCCCATCCCTCTGTTATTGTACACGGATGATATGACACTCATCTCGCTTTCCCCCATCGGATTGCAAAGGATGTTGGTGGAGCTATCAGATTATACCCAGGAAAACGCATTAGTAATAAATGCAACTAAATCCAAAATTATGTCTTTTGGAACAAGAAAATTCTTTAGTTAGGTGATTGGTAAAGAAAGGCTGGAGGTAGTTAGATCCTTTACCTATTTGGGAATAACTTTCAACCAATCTTTATCCTGGAAGGACCATGCCCAAAGAGTAAAATCAAAAGCAGCTCAAGCTGCTAGTGGGATTTTGGCCTTTTTTAACCGCTGTGGGAAACGGCCTTGTTTGGAAGCCTTAAAGGTTGCAGAGGCTAAGTCGGATGCAATTTTGTTGTATGGTGCAGAATTATGGGGTTTGGATGATGCCTCCTGCAAGGCTGCTGAAATCGCACAGGCAGCAGTTTTGAAACATTTATTGGGCGTGCAAAGATCTACACCAAGAGCTGCAGTTAGGTTGGAAGTGGGTGCTCTAAATGTGAGAGCAAAAGCCAAACAAAGAGTTCTACTGTATTGGATCAAGCGCAGATCACTTTCCCCAAACTGTATTCCTAAAAGAGTATTCTTAGAAATGAAAGAATTTTCAGAAAGAAGAAATACTTGGGTAAATATGGCTGAAAATGAATTGGTAAGATTAGGGCTGGGCTTTTTGGTTTTATCGCCGGATCGGTTATGTACATCTTCTGATAAGGAGCAGATGATGAAACGAGTGGCTGATATCTCCTTACAGGAGGACAGGGCACGGGTGGGTGAACTTAAATATATGTTGTTAAATCATTATAGTTTCCCCACCCGCTCTCCCACCCAGTATTTGCTAATACCCCAATACCAACTGAGACAGGTAATGACAAGACTTCGCTTTTCTCAATTGGATTCAAGAATTCAGGATGGTAGATGGGATAAGACCCCGATGCATTTAAGGTTTTGCCCTTGTAATTCGGAAAATATAGAGGATATACAGGGACGGCTGGTGGGTTTTGATGTTGGAGGGGCACTGGGGTAGTAAGGCCGGGCTGGCGGGCCTAGGGGCGGAGCCTAGCCTAGGGGCAGAGCCAGGGATACGGTAGGTGGAGCCAGGGCATAACCCAGCCAGAAGCAAGGAGTTCCCAGGGTTAACATTGGATGGACACTACATTACTTAATCCAGTCATTTCAGTTAGACAGGTTATATTCACCTCCTCTGCCAGGTTTAAAAGCAGGCAGATCACCAGACTAACAGTTACATCTCACGATTTCAAAACCTCAACTGAATCACGGGGCATTAAATACTAATCCTCCCTCACCCTCTGCTGCGTGGGTGTTGGGGGGGGGGGGTTGGGGAGGAATTAGTATTTAACACTCCACATCATCAAGTGAACAAAACCCATATAAAAACCAGAAAACCACACATAAACACACCAAACCATTCCCACAAGCCCCCAAAGGCATCCCCAGCAGCCAAACACCTGTGCAAGCACACAGGCCTTTTAA
>QEPC01015544.1:832275-842435 GCA_003113815.1 Sphenodon punctatus
CCCCCAAAATCCCCCATCTGTCCCCACAACACCCTCCCCCCCCAAATCCCCATATTCCCCAGTCTCGCACACCCTCCCCTCCTTCCATCCCAGGCCCCCTAGCCTCTGCTCCCCGAGTCCCCCCCGCCACTCACCCCCCTTCCCCAGTGTCTCCCAGGCTGGGTTCATGGAATGGGGGGGAGGGTGTGCGAGACTGGGGAATGGGGGGGAGGGTGGGTGCGCAGCCCCCTCCCCCCCTTCCATGATC
This sequence comes from Sphenodon punctatus, assembly GCA_003113815.1. Classification (NCBI taxonomy): domain Eukaryota; kingdom Metazoa; phylum Chordata; class Lepidosauria; order Sphenodontia; family Sphenodontidae; genus Sphenodon; species Sphenodon punctatus. Next base: position 832,523 of record QEPC01015544.1, read on the forward strand.
CCAGGCCCCCAGCTTCTGCTCCCCAACCCCCCGCGCGTGTGTTTACTCACTGTTGTCGGGGTCCCGGGGACTGGCTGTTGGCACCAGGCAGTTAGTTCAATCACTTCACTGTTCAATGGAGGCGCTCGGCGGCGAGGTGTGCTGCGGAGCGCATGCTCAACTGACCAAGTCAGTTCAAGCATGCGCACTGCAGCACATCCCGCCACCGAGCGCCTCCAGTGAACGCCCAGGTAAGGCTTTGCATTGAGCCAACAGGGCTCAATGCAAAGCTGCCGCTCAGGGAAAATTCATTTCCCAGCGGCGCACGTGGTCTGAACGCTGAACTGCCCGGCTCACATTCAGACTAAGTTTGTCCCTTCTGGGACTCCAGACTCTGGAGTCCCAGAAGGAGTCCAGGCAGCTAGCGCTCACTGACTGAGCACTCTTTGACTCTGTCTCTGCCGGCAGCTGAAATTGACATCGGAGAGCCGCACTGCTCTGACTGCAAGCCAAATCAAGCAGCAGCAGCGCGGCGCTCCGATGTCAGTTTCAGCCGCCGGCAGAGACAGAGGCAAGGAGCGCTCAGTCAGAGCAGCGTGCCCTGTCCCCGCTCTCCTCTGTTCCTGGTGCCACTGACAGTAGCGCTTAGTGAGCACTACTGTCAGTGGCACCGGGTTCCAGTAGTTCCCATGGCATATGTCACTTGAGAGAAACAACGTTTTAAAGCTTTGTAGGCAGTGCAAGGAAAATTAACATGTGGCCTTCCACCATCAAGGAATTATACAGTACATGTCTTAGAAACATTATGATTGATTGTCACCACTATCTACTTGCTGCAGATGTAGAACAGGGGAGACCTCTTCTAATAAAGGAAGACATTTTATCAAGGGTTTATATTAACTAAATTGTGCTATCCAAGTCTGCATGCCAAACAGCAGATTTTTTTTCAAAATGACACTCACCAGAATCCATCACCACTGCAGGTTGCTATCCTTTTGGAATCTTTATGACTCCAGGCAATGCAGAAGATTCCATTCTTTCCATGCTTCAAAAAATGCAAAATACCTATCAATAAGAAATAATTCACTCCTTTTTTTTCTTATTTGCTTACTTCTGTGCAGTATTTTGTTTTGCTAGTAGGATTCAGGCTCTTTCGTCCCAAACTCACCAGGTACAGTACACACATTGTAGGCTCACAATAACCTGCTTGGGACATACTGCACATGTGGTCAGCCAGAAGGGGGTGGGGGGAAACTAAGGATAGGCTTATCAACCCTGTGGGAATTTTTGGCATGGAAAAAGATTTACTGGTCAGCCGACCATGGTCACCATCCTCCTTTCAGGGTAGGCAACACCTATTTCATCCATGCCTTTGTCACCCTCAAGACTGGAATGCTCTAAATGCTTCACATTGAGATCACTTGAAAATTAAGGTTAGTGTAAAACACATTATGCCAGTGTACACATATGGTGTTGGCACGAAAGGTCCAGTGTTTGCATTCACAGTTTCCTTTGATCAATAAAAGTAGCAATTTCTAGCTGTTGGAGTCTATACGAAGCTCTGCAGCAGAGCTAAAACACTGGGCTAAACTTCAGTTTTGAATATATTTTTGCAGTAATTTTCCCTTTTGTAAGAATTTACAGAGCCAAATCTAACTGAACAAGAATTAGTCAGAGCTACTATCTTACATTTAGGAAACCAAACAAAATAAGCTCATCTTACCTCGCTGAATCGGGTTACCATTTTCCCTCTTGGAACGTCCCAGATAAAACCACCATTTCTGGAAGTGGCACCAGCTATGCAATTCAAATCCCCTTTTGGGAACAAAGTTTATGGGATATTATAATAAAGAACAATCTCATGGCATTTATTTTTATATATAAGTTTTTATAAGTTAAAAGTATAATATAAATAATGCATTAAAAAATATGAAATTCAGGGTGACCAATTAACAAATCCTCCTGCATTTTTCAGGGACTTGAGGCGAGGTTTCTGACAAGCCCTTGTGAGTTGTATTACTCTTCTATCTAGGCCACCAGCTCAAAGGTTAGACACCAACTGGCTTCAAGCAAGCCAGGAAAGTCTCAGAGAAGTTTCCTGGGCTGAGTGCTATGTGAATACAATGTTGAAACTGCTGATATTTAGCTATGTACATGAGTCATGTCTTTTTTTAAAATTGTGAATAGCTCCAAGGACTCAATGTAAATGGAAGAGTATGACAGCAAACCACCTCCACAAAACAAAAGAACCTCAACTATCCTAAGTCTTAGTCCAATGTATTGGACTCAGGCTCCTATGCCAACACTGGGACTCTCTACATCCCAGAACAGAAACTCCTGCTGTTCTTAGTCAAGGATGGCATTAGCACATGACACCATGAGCAGTTGCCAAGAGAGTTAATGCCCCGTGTGCATTTTTCTCCAGGTGCACAGAAAAACCTCCTTTGTTTTGGCTGCCAGTGATTCAGTGGGCTCAGATAGAAGGGGCCCTAACCCAGCCTACCCACTGGGCACAGCACACAGACAGGAAACAGTAGGGAGGGGAGATGAGGAGGAGAAGATGGGAGCAGGAAGAGAGAAGTGAAAGCAGCCTCCTGCAGACTGTTCCTGAACTGTGCTGTGGCCAATTTAAGGCCTGGATCCTGGTGGACGAGGACATAGCTAGATTGGAACGGGCCCTGGTGCAGAAGACTGAACTGGCCCTCTCAGCCTGCCCTCAATCTGGCCTCACATGAGATGTACACAAATTTTGCTGTCACTTGTTTTTCTACACAGCGTGTGTAGGAAGAAGTATTGGGGGGGGAGGCATCTGGGGTGGAGCTCCGTATGGCAGAGGAGAGGCAGGAGGTTTGCTGGGATGTATGAGTCTGAGTGTCTGGAAGAAATATAGGAAACCTGGGAAAGGGTATGAGAGGAATAGATGATGGTAGTTGGTGGCAAATACAGAAGTTGGGCTGGATAAACTGCAGCGGCAGGTACATTTATCTGGAGCTGAAACAAGAATGCTATGCATTCTTGTGAGAATCTTGCGAGATCTCACAAGAACTCGCTAGGTCTCGAAAATCCCAATACCCAACACATGCGTGAAATGGCCGCCATGGCCTGTGCATGCACAGCTCCCCCACCAGCCATTTTATGCATGTGCAAGTGGGTTTTCGGGTGGGTGGGTGTTTTTGTGGCACTTGAGAATCTCACTGAGTGTGGCAGTGAACACCGATTCTCGCAAGATTCTCGACCCAGAGAACCTTGCTGAGAAGACCCTTCTCAGCAAGATTCTTGCAGGGATTGAAATCTCATTTCACCCCTATTTATTACCTATGACACAAATAAGCGTAACATCACCATGCTTTTAGCCAAGCAGGCAATAAACACAGAAAGTCTGTCAATACAGTATAGAAACAATTAATTTTAACTATACTTGTAAAGTCCACTTCCAGAGAGGGACTTCTTAGAGTGTGGGAATGATAAGGACAGGAAAAATGCTCAGGAAGGGGAGTCCTTTCCTAAAAGCCAAATTATTATCATAGAAAATATTTTACTTCTGAATAAAATAATCTTACCTGGAGCCCAAGAAAGAGAGTAAATGACTCCTTCGTTACCAGGAGAGGTGTAGACTGCTGTTAAAGTGTTTATATCCCATACTTTTATTGTCCCATCAAATGATGCTGTAGCTAGAAGGTCAGGGTTATCAGGTTTAAATTTACAATCAAAGATGGTTTCAACGTGTCCCTAGAATAAGAAAATGTGTAAAAATCTAACAGTATAGGAACAATAGTTATTCCTTCCACTTAGTAACAGTTCACTGATAAACTAACCCTGATACTGTAGTTTAATCTCTACTGTAGTTCCTTAATAACGTTTTAAACAAATTTATCACCAAATTAAAGGAAGATGAGAAGCTGAACAGCAACCAGACCTGGAGTTCTGAGCCAATGAACACTATTAATGATATTAATACTAAACAACAACAATATGCCACTAGTTTAAAGTTACTCAGCTTTATAGACGGGGGGGCGGAAAACACCTAGCAATTAACTTCACATTTATTTTTTTAAGTAATTTTCATGATTTTCTTCAGCACTTTCACCCCAAAGCAAGTTAATTATGGAGGTTTACATTATTAAACATTAATTACTGAGGTTTACATTACTGAACATTATTACTATTGAACTTTATAATGGAAAAATCCATTGACCCTTCCCTTGAATGTGGCATTCTAAAATATACTGGAACATGCCTTGCTATGCTAATTATGGGCTCGAAAAGAGTCATACATACATTGCAGCTGAACAGTAAATGACAAAAGATGTGATAGCCTCAGGATGTCTCCTCTCATTCCCTCCCAAAAGAAATTGTTCATAATAGCTGCATAAGGTTTACCATGAGCCGAATTCTGCTGTCAGTTGCACCTGTGCAGCCTTAGGGGGGTGGGGAGTACCACTGCCAATTCTTATGAAAGTACACAAGTGTAACTGAGGGCAGATTTTTTTCCTGAAAGTCTATTGTTGTGGCTTAAGTATTTTTAACTGCAGTTTACTCCTTAAGTGCAAAGTTATTTCTCTATTCAAAATTCAATTCTATTTTGTTTTCTTTTCAAGGTCCTTTGTTCCAAATGTGCATTTTAAATCCACTAGAGTGAAATATCACCTCTTTTGGAAACAAGTTGGTGGCAAATGACAGGAGGATATCGGATTGTGTAACTCAGTTTCTGACTGTCTTTTATTCATCTAGAAATAAGTTAGTAAAAAAAAAATAATCAAGAACATTTTTAAAATACTCTTTCAAACTCTCCTTGCTTTCCCTGACATAGTATTGGTTTCCAGAGAAATGGAACAACAAACAGAAATGGAAAGTAATACTTGTCATTCAAATTTCAAAGTCGTACAGTATCAGGGTTAGTTTATCCTAAATTAACAGTCTGATTTTGTAGTGCAGAACTATGTTCAACACGCTGGAGTTATTTAAGCTTTCTAATGCCTTTTTATTATTTGACTTTTTTAAACTCCTTTTTATTACTTGAAGCTCTTTCCCCTTCATACCCACCACAGACATGATCAGTTATTAGTTATTTATAAATAATGCCATTTACATGAATTACAACAACATTTACTTTATTCAAAGGATTAAAGAATCAGATCACACATACCAAATCTCTAAGAAAATCCCATTTCTTGGCTCCCATGTCATACAGCCCCACACCACCATCCATGAAACAGCAGACAGCATGACCAGGAGGAAGAGAGAATGCTTGGTTTGGGGTTAGAGTTGGGGGTGGAACAGCCTCGCTCGTAGAGGACGTATGGTGATTTTTAGTTGGGGACTGTGAGGAAAAGGCTGAATTAAAGATACAGATGTCAGATATATTAATATATTATGCTTGATTCTTCATATTTAACAACAGATAGTATTTACATCACCATACCCTCCAATAGTACTTTTTTGCTGATACAGTAACAGGTTTTATTATCCTGTACAAGGGTCCCAGCAGTGTAAGGTTTGTACTGGGTTCAGCAGACAGTGAAGGTCATTAGCAGCTCATTAATCAACAGAAGAAAGAGCTGTGACTACCTGTCTAAGTTAACAGCCCTGGTTCCTGTTATTATTACTCATTGTGGGGGTTGGTAGTGGGGCACCTTTTTCATTTTATCCCAAAGAAGTTTGGGATAAGCACTGCTATCTAAGAAGAAAGTAACACCCAGGCAGGAAGTGGTTATGTGCCCAGGATCAAGGTGAAACTAAAAAAAGTAGCAGGGCTTGGGATGTATTTCTGAAAGAAGGGTCTTTAGCATGTTGAAAGGAGTTGTCACCGATTCCATCCATGATCCTCCATGTGTCTTTAAAACTAAAATTTTATAGCCAAAGTCAATGCACACATTTGATCATTTTTGACTTTTTAATAGACTGAGTTGTAACCTGAACTGTAACCTGAACCATTAGTCCTGCATATACATTTTTGACTTTTTAATAGACTGAGTTGTAACCTGAACTGTAACCTGAACCTTTAGTCCTGCATATACAAATATAGGTGTACCCAGTGCTCCCCACTCACAGTGGACCCCCTATCACCTGGGCATATGCCATAAGTGGGGAACAGGTAGCAGATACTTAGCCAATATGGATCTTTAAATTCATGCCACCTGACAAATATGACTGTACCCACTCACTTGTAAGTGGCTAATAATGTGTTTGTTTAAACTCAATGTAAATAAATGGGAATTTTTGGCTATGAAAGAGGACATCTCTTTCTGCCAGGGGCACCTATTGCTAGGAATGTTTTGGACTTTAGAAAGCTTCAGATCCTCTGAACAAATTTGGTTATAATCGATATAAAGAGCCGAAAGATATTTATCAGAAACAAACACACACGCACAAGTGTGATCATATAAGTTTTCTTTCCATACAAAACTGGCTAAAAAGTGAATAGTGCCTTTTCAAAATCCATAGCATGCAGCCACAAGAAAAACAGTAATTGGTGATGGTAGTGAGAAAATGGTGACCCTCATCCAAGTAAAAAACCAAATACAACAAGGTATAGGATTATCATTATTAGCTATTTTCAATAGAGCCTAAGACATGCAAAATGCTTTCCAGGCATTTTTAAAAAAAAGATTAGTCACAGTCTAAGGGCAGGCAAACAATTGCCAAAGGCTGGGAAGGGGAAAAGAATTTTAAAATACTAGTTAATTAGATTCTGTGTCAGTAACCTGTTACTAGAAAATCCCACTTCTTGGCTCCCATGTCATACAGCCCCACAAAAGCTAGAAGGTGGTCTCTAAAAGTGCCTTAATTTTGTATATGGGGTTCTTGTGAAGCGTCAGGTACACAGCTTGCGCTATACAAGTGCTAATAAAATAAAATCAATAATAATAATAATAATAATAATAATAATAATAATAAAGGTGGACAAAGGTAGGAAATTTGGAAAATAGAAGAGATAGGTACTGACTTGTCAAAGTCCGAAAAGTCAGAATAAGTAGGCAAGGGCAGACTATACAGCTTTGAAAGTATAGATGAGAAGGTTAACATTGATTTGGCAAGTATTGTATGAAATTATACTCTCACCATACAATCGTCTGCCATTAAAACCAATGGGAGTTTTGTCATCAACTTCAATGGTGGTAGGATTGTACCATCAGGGCACAACCCTTCACCCACTGATGTCAATGGCAAAACTCTCATTGACTTTAATGGCAGAGAATTGTCCTGTTCAACTACCGTCTTGAGGAACATGGAGGAGTGTAAGAAAAATTATCCTGGAAGTCTATGGGAGAGAAGGGGAATCGGATACGTCCATTAGCAGCTAGTAGCCAGATAGGATTGGGGAACAAAACCCTTTACTGTCGGGAGCCTGGGGATGATCCACAGGGAATGGATAGCATGGTGAGCTGTTGGGTGCTTCTCCCAGGCCCCCACGATTGGCCAATGTCTGAGACAGGATACTGGGCTCGATGGACCATTGGTCTGACCCAGTATGGCACTCATGTTCTTATGTTCTTTTTATGGAATGAACCCATCACTAATTTTCCTTATTATGGGACAATATGTTCAATAATAATGTCTTTATTGGATTATTATATTTTTATTTCTTATAGGTCATATAATTGATATCAATACACATTTTGCATTACACATTTTGAACACCACCTTTTAAAGGCCTGTACTTAGGAGTCAAACAGTTTGCATATTGTCACGATTTCTGTGTGATAAAGAGGGAATTTATATTTTGCATCAAAACTAGAATACAGTGCTTCCACATGCTGGGTTGCCTAATAGGGCCAAGAGACTTGACTCATAAAGAGTTTTTATCCAACTGCCCTTAATATGCTCAGGGTACTGTGATGAGAGGTTGGGAGTTCACATTACGGCATCTAGTTCTAACAGGGGAGTTATTTTTTCCACTTCCCAAAATATTTCTTAATTACAATGATCTAAACTGTGATAAATAGTTATACTTACACTTTTTCTTTGGAGGGGAATTGAGCACATGTAAACCATGGAAGCCCGTTTTCTTAAGTTTAAAATTATCTATAGGTGTTGTTCGTGAAACATTCCAAATACGTAACACACCAACCTGAGAATCTGAAATTTATAAAAAAAACCTCTATTTTTATTTTTTACATAAAGTCTAATTTAAAAACAAAATGTTTAACACAGAACTAATTCCAGAACTTTAGAACAACAATTCTGGAGACTCTCTCTATTTCACAGCAATAGCAAGCAACTCAAAACTAATTTAAGCAACCTGCTAATTTAAGCCAAACTACGTACTACATATGTACTCTCTTTTACCCCACAAGTCTTCCCATCTGGACCATAATATCCCCTTTGGCCTGTGGTTCAGACAGGAAAAAGTACTAGGAAAGGTAGGTAAGCTCCAAAAGCTGCAGAAAGGCACTGTTTATATGTAAAGTTCAGCTGAAGTTCAAACTTGACACTCACACATAAATTGCCTTGGCTCAAGATTACAAACTCACTCCAACCCCTAGAGTTTGAGCTTGTTTTACCTTAACTTGCCTGTGTTTAACTTGAGTTACTGCTGTTCAGACTTACGGAGCAAACATCTCAGTTCTTACAGCCCCCATCCTCAAATGTTCATGCAACACATTGTCTGCCTAGCACTAAGCCAGACTCCACGTCAAGAAATACAAACATAGAAATTTACACAAATTGTCCAGATAAAATGGACTTGAGTTCAAATAACTCAAGCTTCAAAACTTGAACTCAAATTACATCACAGAGCAGGCTAATATTCTCAATGAGGAGTAGGAGCATGAAATGGCTGCTACAAGTCCATAACTATTATCTCCAAAAAATAATGTTGATAAACCAGTCTGCATTAAGTGAATGTTGATGAAACTGAAATTAAAAACATAGAAGGTCCTGGTCATAAGTACTCCAACATTTGTTACCTTGGATATTAGCCATACAAAATGTGTAAAAACATTCAGAATGCTTTTCTCTAACTTTTCTTAGTTTTACTTATTCATTTTTTCCTTGACTACATTTAAATATTCTGAGTTGGTTGATAGTAAAGCTAAAGAATCAGGAAATACTGAAGACTGATTGCTATATTAATAAATTGTTCAATAAAATAAACCATGAAGAAACGCTTACCTCCTGTTATAAACATTCCAGGAGCACTAGGAACCCAGGCTAAGCATTGCACGGATGCTGCAGCACTAGGAAAGCTAAACGTTGTGATACAGGAGAGAAACTCGGAATCAACTAGTCGAATTCCATTATGTAAATTAGCAACCAGAAGATAATCAGTAGAGAGAGGGTCCCATTCCAGGGCTGTAACTGGATCCTCCTCATCTGTCCCTTCAAGAGACTCTGGTCTTAGAACATGTTTCTGACTCTTAGAACCTTTAAAAACAAAGAAAAGAGATCACTTTATATACTATTGAGCATTAGTGAGTTTATTGCAAACACGTTTGATTGTCTCTATTGCCTTTTCCACAGATTGTATTACTAAAGGTAGCAGAGCTCTTCATATTTATTTATTTATAAAGGGAAGATGTAGGAGGGAGGTTCTGGAGGTCAAATGTAGAGTTCTAGGTAGGAGATTGAAGTCCAGAACCTCCAGGGTAGCATTCTCAGAAATGCTCCCAGTTCCACATGCAGGACCTCAGGCTGAGTTCCATTCTCAGTGTGTGGGTGAGAGGATGGTGCAGGAAGGAGGGCTTGGATTCATTAAGAACTGGGGAATCCAGGGGCGTAGCAAGGTTGAGAAGGGCCCGGGTTCAAGCCTTAGTTATGGGCCCCTAATGTGTGCGCGTGCTTTGCACGCGCGCGCTCCAAAAACCCAAAGTGGGAGGAGCTTAAGGGAGGGGTGGGGCTTAAGGGAGAGGGAGGGGCCTGCCTGTCCCTGGCGTCCATCTAAGCACCGCATGGAACCTTATGGCTGGCAGAGCTCTAGGGAGGGGCTTGTACA